>OVBA01008973.1:0-11467 GCA_900406435.1 Lepidium aucheri | reverse complement strand
ATCCTGCTGACATGATGACGAAGGTTCTACCGGGTGAGAAGTTCAGAGATTGCCTCAAATCTCTGAACATGACTAGAATCTAACTAGATCTCAGTCAAGTCTTTGTCTCGTATCTAAAAAAAAAAAAAGGGCGGAGACAGATCTGTTATGAATTTGACAGATCAAAACAAAAAAAAAGGGAAAGAGGAAAAAGGGTATTATGAACTTAACCTGTACTTGTTGCATGTTGGTTTGTCGGTGAATGATTCTTCTTAACAGGAAATCTCACCGGATTTCTGCTCTTCGCATTTGAAAGGAAAGGCAGAGGAATATTGAAGAATTGTTTCTTCGATGGACCGATCTAGGTGGAAGATTAGATCGAAAGGGTTTCGTTACAGAAAAAGGAGCTATGGAGCTGGGTTTTTTTTGTAAGGAGACAGAGCTAAACTCACTCAAAGTCGTGAGTTGAGAAGCTGTTTATCAGCTCCGGCGGCAGAGCAGGGTTCTGTTGAAGGTAGGTTGACAACAAAAGGTGGAGTTTTGTGAGGGTTTTGTTTAAACCTATTCAGTGGGCCGAGACATATCCAGCCCAAGAAAGTTTACAGAAGATGGAAGCAGGCCGAGCCAGGCCCATTTCATTTGTAGCCCATCTAGGTCAACGATATAAACACGTTGATCATCTTCATCTTCGGTAATCTCTCTCTGTAACAAACTCGATTGTACTTGAAAACAGAGCAAGAAAGATACCTCTCTTCTTCTTCTTCTTTAGACCGAGAACAATCTTCATCTCAATCAATCATTCCGGCATCGATTCTTCTACACCATCTTGTTCCATTCCGAGAACTTAGGTTATGGATCGAGTCTTGTTGTCGATCCCAATAATTACTTGTTGACAAAAAAAAAAAAAACTTACTCCTGAATGCAAACCAACTATATAAAGCATGTCTCGTGAACCATGAGACCACGAAACAAAGAAAAACCATTTCATCCCCGACCACCAACACAAAATGGTGCTAGCGACAGCAGAGCCATTTAAGAGCCAATCAAAGAGAGTATGCGTGATAGGAGCAGGCCCAGCAGGGTTAGTGTCGGCAAGAGAGCTAAACAAAGAAGGACATAAAGTGGTGGTGATGGAACAAAACGACGATGTAGGAGGTCAGTGGCTATACCAACCAAACGTCGAAGAAGAAGATCCATTGGGAAAAAGCACAACACTAAAAGTACATAGCAGTATTTACTCATCCTTAAGGTTGATTTCACCGAGAGAGGTAATGGGTTTCACTGATTTTCCTTTTGTCGCAAAGAAGGGAAGAGATACGAGGAGATTCCCGGGGCATGAGGAGCTTTGGTTGTATCTTAAGGACTTTTGTGAAGTGTATGGGATAAGGAAGTTGATTAGGTTTAATGTTAGGGTTGAGTTTGTGGGGATGGTGAATGAAGATTGTGATGATAGTGATGATGGTATGAAAAGATGGATGGTGAAGAGTGTAGAGAAGAAAAGTGGTGAGGTCATAGAAGAAATCTTTGATGCTGTTGTTGTTGCCTCTGGCCATTACTCTTATCCTAGACTGCCTTCCATTAAAGGTATGAATAAGTTTTTTCAATTATCTTATATAATTTATAATATACATATTAAAGATGGTTTTGATGGTCATAGGAATGGAATTGTGGAAGAGGAAGCAACTTCATAGCCATATATATAGAGTGCCTGATCCTTTTCGTGATGAGGTGATCGACTCATGTAGCAATTGGGTATGTAACTTGATGATATTATGTACAATACATGAATGATGATGATGGTGGTAGGTGGTGGTGGTAGTTGGATGCTCAATGAGTGGACAAGACATATCGATGGAGCTTGTGGAAGTAGCAAAGGAAGTTCATATAAGTGCAAAATCACTTGACATTTTTCCTGGCTTTGTTAAAGTCATTTCTAAACATCAAAATTTACATCTTCATCCTGAGGTACATTTTCACATATATATATAATTAATGTGTTTGTAACTATATTAAAAGTTTGAGTTGAGTAGTTTGTTTAAATGGTTATTAGATTGAATCTCTAGAGGAAGATGGACGAGTAATTTTCGTGGATGGATCTTCTGTTCTAGCCGACACTATTTTGTACTGTACCGGGTAAGTTACAAAAAAATTATTCAAAAAGTGTAAAATGATTTGACTTATATTTTTAATTATACAACTTTAATCAATAAAGACTGGTGCCATGCATGAGCGCCATATAGATCTTCGTCGCCCGGATTTTCATAGCCAAGTGATTGATTGAGTCCTATCATGTGATTGAGTCATCCTCGCTTAGCTCCACATAGAGCAAATATAATAACTAAGTGGGGGCAGACAAATCATTCAAAAATTAGCTATTTGGATATGTAACATTTGTTACAGCCAATGGATCATATGCATAAACCAATTAAGGATCTGTAAAATTAGCTATTAAAAGATTAAAACACACACGTAGAGTTAATCTAGGCAAGTGAGCATGTCCTGATATGACCATGCACCCTAGAATCAAGGTCCCAAAGATTCCAACTTGCATAAATGAATGAAATGAGAAACGTGGTTTATGTATGTATAATGTATCAGGTGCACTTCATTAACGTCACCACAGTCGTGTTATATATGAAATTTTATCAAATTACTTTAACGACAAGATCATTTTCATATAGCTGCTTCTTGGGTCCGACATATTTCTTGCATGTTTTTTTATTTCTTAGATTTTCGATAAGACATTTGAATAATTACAAACAACAAAAAATGTCAGGATTTTGGAATATATAATGAATATCAATATATATATATATGTATATCACAACCACAGACTCGCATCGGGTTATTTTTAGGGAATTGGAAAGACTTGATGTTTATGGACACGTGCAGGTATTCATACAAATTTCCATTTCTCGAGAGTAAAGGAAAAGTAGAGATTGATGATAACAGAGTTGGTCCACTCTTCGAACATACATTTTCTCCTTCTCTATCTCCTTCTCTGTCTTTTGTCGGCATTCCTCGTAAGGTACTTTAGTCTTTTAAACCATAAATCATTGATGATTAGTCAGTTTACTTAATAAACAGTCTTCGGTCAATTGAAACAAAAACGGTTATTACAGTTGATAGGGTTCCCATTCTTTGAATCACAAGCACAATGGATCGCAAAGCTCTTGTCTGGCAAGATATGTCTTCCTTCCTATGATGAAATGATGCAATCAATCGCTGATTTTTACCGCTCCAGAGAAGAAGATGGAATCCCCAAACGCAACACTCACGACATTGCCGATTTCAATGTATTCTTTTTTCTTTTTTTTCATGTTCATTTTCTCATCAGACTAAATCTCTGTTTTTGTTGGTACTTGCAGTACAGCGACAAATATGCAGATTACATTGGATTCCCACATTTGGAAGAATGGAGAAAGGTGCTTTGTAAATCAGCTATATTGAATTCCTTGGAAAATTTGGAGACTTATCGCGATTCTTGGGACGATGATGATCTCCTTCAAGAAACTCTTAAAGACCCTTATTTTACTCAACTTTCAGTTTCTTAAAACCTTTTTCCAATCTGTTTAAATCAATCAATCTACCTTTTCTGCGACTCATCTTGGTTGTGTGTAATCAATCATAATGAAACCCACGCATTCACCTAGTGAGTGTCAGTATCTTCTATGTGGGCATTTGATCTATGCAACGAGACTTTGTACGACAAAAACAGTATATCTTTCTTCTTGTTCTTCACATTGTTGTTTCCACAAGATAAGGAACCTACATGAAAGTTATGCAAGTGTTGGAGTTAGCAGCAAGACTTCTAGTGCATCTTCGTAAGAGTGCATCATTAGTTCAGAAGCTTCGATTAGATCCTGAGAGGCTTTGTTTCCTGTAGAAGTTCTTAGACTTAGTAGAAACTTCTTGTCGCAATTTTAATCTCTGCTAGTAGAAGAAATTCACCTAGAAAACTTGAACAAGATCTCTCTACTAATCTTCTGCAACACAACACCAATCTCTTCCTTCTCAAGCATATATCATAGAAGGCTCTTGTTTTTATCTGCTCGTTCCAATGATGCATCTTCCATAACCCACCAGCTGCTAGCCCAAGTGCGATACCGATTACTAGCTCCTTCACAATTTGGGTTTTTCATGGTTTGCTTGTGCAATCTTGTGCCCAGCCATCGCTTTTAACACTCTTGCTCACTAAACCAAGTTAAACATTGCAATAGATCATGACCACAAAAAGAACCATTCCCTCTAAAAGTAATTATGTAAAACATAACATCATTCTTCGGTTATCCACACATAATAGGTCTTCATATCAAACTCAATTACTCAGACGAAAAGCAGTAGATTCAGAGTAGGAATTCCCCATACTCAAATGGCCACAGAAACCCAATCAAGCAAACATTAACTTAGCACGTTTTTTGCTTTTCGAGAGAGCAGTTAGGCGTCTCTTAACACACATGTGCAGCGTTACCACAGAAAGGCAAATGCTATAAACACGTTTCAAAAATACTTCTATAATCCACACATACCGCAATTAAAAAAAACCTTCCTATACATCGAACAAGCTTCTGTCCAAAAGCTTCCAACATCAACAAAGCAAAGACAAAGAGACTTATAGGTACAGCTCACATGTGGATCAGTCAAGTATGTCTTTGATCAGTGCAGGTACTTATGAGGGCAGCTAAAATTGATGCAAAAGAAGCAAGAGGAGACTAATATGTCTGTAGGGAGAATTCTAGGTCAGCAATCAATGGTAGAAAGCAACCCCACGCCTTTAAAATCGACCCATCAGATTAACACATACACAGAGCACATGGTGCAAGTGGTGAGTCAATCAGGTTCATTGTTGGAGAGTTTGCGGAGCCAACAAATGCCATGGCTCAAGGCATGGACAAGGGCCCTCTCCTATTATGTTGAAAATATTGTCTCCTCTAAGACTTCACTCTAAACATCGATAGCTACACAAATCACTCATAACCTGCTCAGACCTTTTACTTTAACATACATCATATCCACCACTAATCAGAAACAGATTATAAAGAACATCATGAAAACCCGAACGCATTGAATACATAAATCAATACAAACATTCTAGAGCTAAAAGAGGTTCAAAACCAGAAATTTCCAGACTAGAAAACCAACAACGGACATGAAAAGAATCGGCCCAGTTTGTAAAGTTCGAATTTTCAGGAGGAGAGGAAATGTCCTGAGCAATTACGCAAAGAGAATCGAAGAAAATGGTTACATCAGATTTAAAACCTAAGTGTGAAATCTGAAACGATTTGGCTCTGCTCTATTTATACCTCTAAATTGCAGTTCTAGGGTTTCCAGAGAATTAGAGCCAAGAAACGACGTCGTTATATACCAATTGCCTTTTTATTGCCAAAGGAAGTCTACAATAATATAACTGAAAAAAACAAAGGTCATTCTGTTTCTAAGCCATGACGATGCATCATCGTCTTCTTCTAGGCACGGCACGAACCCTAAGCGGATACTTCATAACAACAGTGAACTCCCATTTCTCAGTGAAGTCAACTTCATGACCTTCAACTTCTTTCCACTCAAACTCCTCCACCATATTGGCCACAAAATACTCCAAATGCAGCATTGCCAATCCAATACCTGGACAAATCCTTCTTCCAGCTCCAAAAGGAATCATCTTTATCTCTCTACTTCCAGTAATATCCACCGCCACAGCTTCTTCTCCGAAGAATCTCTCCGGCTTAAACTCCATCGAATCTTCCCAAACCGTTGGATCTCTTCCAATCTCCGCCAGATTGAAATTGATTGTTCCTTTCTTCGGTACCTTGTATCCTCCCAATTCTGTGTCTTCGGTTACTCTGTGTGGTAACAACAAATGTCCAGGTGGATGTAATCGGAGACCTTCTAACACTACCGCTTTCAAATATGGCATCTTCTTCATCTCTTCTTCTTCAATCTCTTTTCCTTCTTCTCCGATTACGCTGTTGATCTCTTTGTGTAATCTCTCTTGGATTGCTGGATGTTTCACTAGATTGGCCATGATCCATTGTAGCGCCGTCGCAGTTGTATCGGTCCCGGCATTGAGAAATTCCGAGCATAAGCTCACTATCTCGTCTTCGTTGAGTTTCCTCTTCTCGTCAGGAAGCTCGAGATCGAACAGAGTATCAACATACGATTGCACATACTCTTTCTTCTCCAATGATTCGACGATCTTCCTCCGGGAAAGAATCAATGGAAGCAACACGTCCATTTGTTCTCTGCGGATCTGATAAAACTCTTCCCATTTCTTTCGAAGAAAGAATTTGGTGAACTTGGGAAAGAAATTGAGAATCCTGAATCTTGGGAAGGAAGTGAGCTCTCTTCGTTGAACAAATTCGACCTTTTTGATCTGTTCTTCATCAAGTTTATCTCCGAAACACATGAGAACAAGAAGCGAGAACATTGCGTAACGGAGATGATTAACGACGACGAAGATCGGTTCATCTTCTTCGCCGCGATTACGAAACCGGTCAAAAAGGTTGTCAAGAACCCAGCGACGAGCCTTGGAATAAGATCTCACGCGGGAAGGATGAAGAATCTCTGAGGTGAGGTTACGTCGGAGAAGCCGCCACGTAGCACCGTACGATCCAGAGTTGATAGTGTGTTTATTACTAGTTATGATCTTGCTTGTTGGAAGCGCCGGTGGACGATCGGAGAAAACAGCGCCGTTTAAAACGAGTGCCTTGTGAGCTAAGGAACGATCAGAGACGAAGATGGAAGGACGGAAACCGATACGGAGGGAGATGATGGGACCGAGATGGTGGTGAATGGAGCGGAGATAGAAGTAGAAACCATCAAAATTTTGACGAAGCAACCGGAAAGGGCCGAGGAAAGGGAAGAGGTTAGGGTCAGGAGGTAGAGGAAGAGTGCGGCAGTGCGGCGGAGGAAGAGATGGAGAAGGAGAGTCAGCGAGAATGAGACGAAAAGGAACAACCATGTCGCCATTCTTTGTTTTGTGTATTCTCTGTGTTTGGAGTTTTATGCTTTTAGGTTTCTTCTTCTTCTTGAATTCTTATATACATACAATACACAAGAGATTGTTAACGTGACGATCAAGCATAAGTTGTTTTGATACTTCGATAGTACTATCTAATCAGAAGATAGCTAAATTTATCTTGAAATTGAGAAAATATCAGATCGAAAATTGAAAATACATCCATCATTGATTACATTTTTGTAAAAATCCTGTTAACTTCGATTAATGATTTATGTAACCGACTAAAATTCAATTTCCATTCTAACAACATTGAAATTACTTTTTAAGGAAAACCAACAAAAGTCAAAATACGAAGACAGTTTATTGCTTTGAATGAATTTCTGAATACTAGATAGAAATAATAAAAGGGTGATATGGATAGATAAATGAGTTTTTCAGTTGCGACTATAAATTTTGTATTACAACAATACAGCTCACAAAGAAAAGAAAAAGGTCAAAAATCTATTCCAGCGTTTCAAAATTGCTGTTTGTTACTGTTAAGCTTCAGACAGAACGTTTCTGGTCTTGAGACCAAACAGATTCTTGAGCAGATCCGCAGTGTTTGGAGGAATCTTTGCTGGTCGTGGAGCCATGAAGTTGACAATCTTCTCATGAACATTATACCTGTTTCGTGTATATTAACACAAATGAATGATTCAGATTTGGGAGAGAAAAACATCCATGACTTTGAAACTAATGTACGTATGCTTATATTTACCTGATCTTTCTGCTCTTAGAGGCACGTCGATCCACAACTTTCCTCTTCTTCGTCTGAAATTTCTTCATCGCGTAGAAAGCCGCCTCTGCCATTTACAAATTTGAGATATCAGAAAACCTAAGACTTTACAGGAAATCAGAACTACATGACTCAAGTTTCAACACAAGCAAAGACTTGAGAATTGTTGGGCATATAATAACAACCCCTAGGCAATTCGTCGTATGTAATGATTCCAAGATGCTGTTTTAACTATACCTGAGGAAGCTGGATCGACATTCTCAAAGAACTCCTTTAGTAACTGCTGATAGAATTCAGCATCCTCGACAAGTTCAGGGTCTCCTTCTAGTAGTTTATTCTAAACAAAGAATATGCGTGTTAAGAGGATGGGAATACCAATAAGCATTAAGACTGATAAATTGATTTAATACTGTTGTCTTTGTTAAAGAAAACCGTGATTATACCTCTTGATTTGGTTCCATGGCTTCCACAGGGACCTATAGACGGGAAATTTAAAGATCAGAACACACCGAAGAGAAGCTGATGGCCACGACATGATTTTATTATTAAAGCCAAAACTTACAGTTCCAAAAACAGCAACCGTAGATCTTGGTTGTTGCATTTGTTTAATCATTCTACTTGGATCCCTCATGTAAGAAGCAACCTGTTCACTAACGTTCTGGTTTTTGGAAATAAATCAACTTAGATTCCTGATTGATTTTTCACATGTATAAGATATTAAGAGAAAATTTCTATATTCAGGGGTTGTTGCCTATACCTGGTTAAAGGCGTGAAGCTTTCCCTTGATAGCAGCTGCACCAGTTGTAACTTGTGTTCTTCTCTGCCATTTGTCCACAGCCTTATTTCGGAAAACAGACATTCTACATCGCAAAGACCACTTCTGTGTTAACAATGATCGAGAGACAGTAGTGAGACTGGTCTTTGGATGAATTCAACCAAGTTTTACCCAACAGAATTCGTTTGCTTGAACAGAACAAGGAGAACTTTAGACTTGTAAAGTTTGAACAGTTAGTCTAGAATACCTTTTATGCAAGTCAGATATTTGCTGCCATTCATCGTTATCTTCAGCCTCTGATTTCTTGGATTCTGAATGCATTTCAGAAAGAAAGAAATGTCAAATTGACCTCGGCTTATTTTGAGAATAGTTATGTGTTCTGTTGGATAAATCATACCAATTACTTGTTGATCAACCGAGGGGTTCTTCTCAAGCAAAGCCTACAAACCAATATTTGGATAAAAAGAGTAAACAAAAGTGACAGAAAGACAGACACTCACCAGCGCACAATTATTGAATCAAGATATAATTTTCAACACAAAAGAACAGAGAATAAGCCTGTCTTTGCAAACATACCTCTTGAAGCTCCAAAAGGGAATCTAATGTCTTCTTAGATGAAGTAATAAGATCTGTATATGCAGTTGAGACCTTCTCATCTTCTACACAAAAAGACGACTTCACTGCCTCCTGAAACAATTACCTTCTGTCATAAGCATGATAACACCAACAACCATAAATCGAAGAAAGAGAAGATGAAAATAGCTTACCAGTGGCAATCTGTTTGAACTACTAAATGCTTTCTGTAGTAAGAATCTGAACTCCAGAGTTTTATCCCAAAGAGCCTTCACAGAGAGCACAAAATGAGAATTTTCGTAGTCAAAAAAATTCACTCAAGACTAACTTCACTAACATAGATAAGAATATAATCAGCAACTACATGCATTTAATGTCTAGTAAGATTATTTCACAAACCATAGAGCAATGAGACATACCTTCTGATTCTTCACCGCTTGACCTTTAGCAGCATCCTCACCCTTATCACGCTTGAGATTCTTCAATATATCCCTATTCAAGGAATAGGCACATTACAAAAAAAACAAACATATCAGAAAATAAAACTTTTTTCTTGTTGGTTCTCAATTGCTTATTTTAAAATTATGTAATCTCTCTTCAACTAATCATGAATAATTCCAACTGCTTTAGTAAGTTCAAACCGAGCTAACACTATTGTTATTGCTACTGTACTAGATTAAACAATAGAGAATCAAACGAAACTATCTACCATATCTAGAAGCAAATAGAAGAATTCACCATGGTAGACAAAAAAAGTTGTGAGATAGTATTAATTTAAATAGAATCTTACTGTTGTTGTGAACGAATCTCCATGCACTCTTTCTCAAGCTCTTCCATTTGAGCATCTTTATTGTCATCATTACCTTCGTCGCCACTCTCACTTTCTTGGTCACCATCTTCAAATTCCTCACTTTCTTCATCCTCAGATTCCTCACTTTCTCCATCCTCATCTTCCTTGTTGTCTCCTTCCTCACTATCTCCTTCATCGTATTCTTCACTCTCTCCTTCATCATCTTCCATGCTATCTATTTCGTCACTCTCTATCTCACAAGGTAATTCATCATCTTCGTTCTCATCTTCGACCTATAATAGAATCCTCAACCAAATAAATTCACCACAGCCATCGAAACAACTTGACTAAACAAAAGCAACAGAAAAAATACCTTAAGGTTCTCTTGGGCGCTTGTGTCTTCTCCCGATTCACTGTCATAAAGTCTTGCTCTTTTCGACCTCTTTGATCCCCCAGCCATTCTTAAACACTCCTAATGTTGCAATAACATTAGACTAAATCAAGTGAGGGTGCAGAATCTATTATAACAGATAGAAAAGTTGGAAAAAAAAACACGAAACTTAATTTCTACAGCAGAGATAGAAAAGAAGAAACGATTATACAGACGCAATAAAAAGGCGGTTTAAATTAAAAAGAAAAAATTAATGCTCCAGCAGGAAGAACTAAAGAGAAACCTGTTCAAAACGAGAAGTTTCGAATGAGCAAAATTCAGAGAAAGTAGAAACACTTATGTAAACCTAGGTTCAGTTTTGCGTAACAAGGATAAATTTTCATTAAATTGATTGTGAGCTCAGATAATATTCAATCTAATTAACCAATTCGATTATAACAACTAAGCAACCAAATGCTATACAAGTTGCTTCAACGGGACTATTGCATAGAGAATTAGCAGAATATAGAGAAAGTAGAAACACTTATGGCACTCAATTTCCCAGAAACTAACGCAGACACAAAATTTGGTTAAAAAAACCAAGGAATATAAAGAAAAGCTCCTCATTCAAGGTTCACCAATAATAAGAGAACGTACGAAAAAAATTTGAACTAATAAACAGCAGAAAGAGAAGAGAATCGCACACCTAGTAGGAGAAGAAGATCCAGAAATCAATGGCGATTGATAGCGGCGTCTGCTCGACGGTGGTGAAGGCGGTAGAAAGTTCTCCTCTCCGATAATGCGTCGAACGCAAACCTACTAGAATCGATGGATGCACACGAGGCCTCTGATTCTAATGAATCTGTTATATTGGGCCGATAATAAGGAAGCCTTTCTTTATATATCGGACAATAAAATAAACCATCTTAAATTTAAAATCTATTATAATACAAAATTATAAAGTTCTCTCCTTACTTCTATCAATAATCATAAAAGTTATGCTATTATCTTTTTTTTTAATCAGTTTTGATTGGTGTTAACAGATGAACTCATATGTCAAATTTCAACAAACCATATGCCAAACAATACTCCTACAAAATGTCATAACATCATGTATAAGAGAATTAGTCTTAGTAATCTATTTGATGTCATACTTTTGACTCCTCATATACCCAAATCTATATATATAAAGTAATATGTTGCTCTCTTCTTAGAGTGCCACATCATCACTAACATTTAAAACAAAC
>OVBA01008972.1:0-11472 GCA_900406435.1 Lepidium aucheri | reverse complement strand
TTCTTCGCGGATACGTAAAACGTCCCATCCTTTTTGGGATTTACGGAAATCTTCGTCACTTCTTCGAAAAAGTGGGTAGTGACATTCACCCCGCACTCAGCTCCGACGACCAGATAGGCCATCATATTTTTAATCATGGCCGGCGATAGTTGGGTAAAGGCTAACCGGTGACGCGCACAGTAGTTGATAAGGAGCTGTGGTAAAGGAAACTGCATCCCACAGTCTCTGAAAAAATACTCGTAAACACAAAGGTAGCCAGCTGGTGGCGACCATGGTCTCTGTGTCTGGCTTGGTACACAGAAACATACCGGGGCACTAATATGGCATCTGTTGATAAGACGCCGCAGTGATTTCTTGGTCGTCTGCGAGGGAGGCCAGTTGAGGGACCGCAGCCAGCGATTGGTCTGGCGCCGAGCTGCCAGGACGTTTGGATCAAGATCATCCGATGCTACCGACTCAACGTCTGAAAGATCGTTAGCCACGTCCACTATAGCGGGCCCCATATCCCTTAGGGGAACGAAATCTCCTCCTAATGATGAATCTTCATCGTCGTCGTTTGCCGCGGTATTATTGAGCTCGGCCCAATCAGACGTACCAGCCTCTTCTTCGCCACGAAAAGAGTTACCTTCTCCGCCACTAGATGGATCCCTTCCTCCTGTTCCGGCTTCGTAGGCAGCGCAACCACCATCGCCCGTTCGCAACACTGCAACGGAGTTTTGGTTCAGGTCTGTAACCACTTCAAGGATAGCATTGTCAACAGGGACGTCATCTTCTCCCAGAAGATTCGCCTCGGCATTTCTTGATGAAGCTTCAACTTCAACGTTTGCAGACCCATTACCGGCTTCAAATCCAACAGCCAGGTTGACCGCAGCGTCATCGGTTATCCTCAGACGATTTGAATCCGCACTAAACGAGGACGACCCCGAGAAACTTAACGAGGCCGTGCTCACAGACTCCGAAGACATAATGAGATAGACGACGCCTTGGTAGAATACTAAGAAATTGAAAAAACAAGGGGAAAGGGAAGAGAGGAAAAGTACCTAGAATTTTTGAGCGAGCGAGAGAGATGGGGAATGAAAGATGGAAGTATAGAAATATATAGAGGGAGAAGGCGCGGGAATCGAACCGACGTAATCATTAAACCTACGGAAACCTAGCACAGCGTGAAGGAAGACTTAAAGGCGCATCAAATCATCTGATAATGGCCCAACAGGAAGATGCCACGCGGAACAGCATGTCCTTCCACGAAATATAAAACGGCGCGGTGACTCAATCGTCTCCGCACTCGGGGAGGGCCATTGTTGGGGGTTTACCCCACAACTTGGCCCAGGCCCATGATCCATGTAGGATGAGCACGAATCCAACTTGGGCCCAATCCCAAGGTCCAAATTTGAAAGTCAGGCCCATATCAAGTCCAGCCGGCGTCAGGGTGTACGACACCCTATAAAGGGGAGATGAACAGTCACTAGAGAGGAAGTTTTTCCACCTGGATACTTTCCCAAAATGCATATGTAAATGTACCGAGCCGAGCTCGAAATCTTATAGTAAAAATACCAAGCCGAGCTCGAAATCTTATAGCAAAAAAGTTCTGTCCTCGTTATTCTGCAAGTCATCATTTTCCATAAAATCCTTGACATCCCTAATTAAAAGACCGAACCAAAGAGAAGTACAAACAGTACCTTATCAAAGAGAGAAGTATGTGGGCCACAAAATGTTCAGAGTGGTAGCCCAGAACATCTCCACATGGCTAGCGCATAAGGGCAAAAGAAGAAGACATGATCAACGGCTTCGAGTGTCTCACAACATCAAAGACAAGATGTCGGGGCCGCCATATTTCTTTGTTGCAGATTGTCCGCAGTAGGTAAGGCATAGGAGCACATTCGCCATAAGAAATGGTGGAGTTTTGGAGGTATTCAAAGTGACCATATCACTTTGGCAATGTCTGGGTAAAAGGCAAGGGGGCCTAGGTCCGTTCCTCGGTGTTGTAGATCATACACCTTTTGATAACCAGATTCAACATTATAGACACCATCTTGGGTGTAGGTCCACACTAATGAGTCTGATGCTATTTATGGGGAAAGGAAAAGCTTCTTAATATAAACATGATCAGAAGCATGAATATAGCTTCGCAATTTATCCTCATCCCAACATTTTGTTTCAGAGTTAATAAAAGCTGCCACTAGTAACGTAGGATTAACTGGTGGCAACAACAATGGTGTGCGTGGCGGCATACTTGGAATCTACTGATTAATGCCAAGTCGTGTGTGCTTACCATCTCCAATACTATAATGTATTCATACTCGCAACAAGCTACATCCAATTTGTAATGATCGCCAACCATAAGAATTAGTCGGTCTCTTTTTAGCATCCAAAATAGAGCAGTTCATAAATATCTTACTTTCAAAACACGGAACAAAAGACTGTTTTGATGTTTTAACAGCTTCGAGACATAATTTGCTAATAATGCCTTGTTAAAACACAGTAAATCCTGAAATCCCAAACCACCGTGTTATTTGGAAGCAGTAATTTTGCGCCAAGCAACCCACAAAATGTTCTTCATCCCCTTTTCAGAACCCCACCAAAGCTGACCAAGAAGACGGTTAATATCACGAAAAATAGTTATTGGTAGTTCAAAATAGTTTATACTATAAACCGGCAAGGCGTAGGCCACAACCTTTATCAAAGTCTCTTTCCCAGCCTTTGATAAAAATTTGTTCTGCCAGCTTTGTAGTCGCTGTGAGACTTGAGTCTTGATATAGGTAAATTGGACGCATTGGTGATGTCCAAACTGCTCAGGTAAACCAAGATATTTACCTCACCACCAATCAATCGGATGTGCAAAGCCTCTTTGACTCGTTCTCTCGTATTGTGATACACTTGAGATCCAAAAGTTATTATGGATTTCTTGTAGTTAATTAACTGGCCAGATGCATTGGCATATGCTTCAAAAATTAGCTTAAGAGCTTTGGTATTCGTAGTATCTGCTTTTGTAAAGAATAAGGAATCATCCGCGAAAAATAAGTGTGTCAATAAAGGGCTGCGACGACAAAGTTGGACGGCTTGTAACTGTGTCTTACTTATTGCTCTTCGAAATAGACAACTTAGCACATCCGCACATAAAATAAAAAGGTAAGATGATAATGAATCATCTTGTCGAATGCCACATGTTGGTTTAAAGTTACCATATAGGTTCCCATTATTCAACACCGAGAAGGAGACTGAGCGAACACAACCCATTATCCATTTTACCAATATCCGAGAAAAGCCTTTTTTAAGCATTGTTTGCTCCAAGAAATCCCATTTGATTCGGTCATAAGCCTTGCTAATGTCGGTCTTCACTGCCATATAATTTTGTGAGCAACACTTATTTGTTTTAAGGGAATGGAATACTTTATGAGCTAGCATGATATTATCCGTAATTTAACTTCCCAAAATAAATGTTGCCTCGCTCTCAGAGATAATCATAGGCATTATTTGACGGAGTTTGGCTACTAATATCTTAGAAATAATTTTATATGTGACATTGCATAAAGCAACTAGACGAAAAATCCTTCATGGTAGTTGGATTTTCAATCTTTGGAATTATACACAAATTAGTGTGATTCCATTATTCTCGAACTGTACCCTTTTGAAAGAAAGTCATCATTGCTTGTGTTATATCATTACCTACAATATCCCAATAATGTTTGTAGAAGTGTGCAAGGAATCCGTCCGGCCAAGGAGCACTTGAAAAACCAATTGACATAAAAACAAAATAAATCTCATCTTGAGTTACAGTTTCTAGCAGAGAGGAATTCATTTTACTAATTATCGTAGAATCCATTTGTTCAACAACAGTAGATAAACCCGTAACCTGACCACGTGAGAACATATTACGAAAGTAAGCAATGGCCTTTTTGCTAATAGCTTGATTATCGTAGACTATATCACCTTCTTGCGTTGTAACATATGTTAATCTGTTTTTGGATCGTCTGTTTTTTGTGCAAGCATGAAAGTATTTTAAATTTTTATCACCTTCTGATAGTCATTGTGCTATTAGGTATTTATATATATTAGAGTAAAAACTTGTTTTGGAATTCTAGTAACATAATATGTTCGAATGTAGTTACTATAAGTATGACACTTTGATAATTTTAAATATTAACATTTATTAAATTGATATCTTTATTTTGTTTTCTTGTTAATATAACAAGAAGAACCGTCTAATTTTATTTATTTTTTAATATTAAGAGTTTGTTTGATTCAAATAGATAATCTTGAAGCACCAAGATTATCAAAAAAATTGGCACTATTATTTTTATAGGGAAATTGCAATAGATATCAGGTTTAGTTTTCGTATTTGGGTCCTAGGCATATGCTATTTATATAGGTAATTGTTTCAGTTTTTTTCCTATTTTATCCCTGATTTCTGATTAGAAAATATGTATATTTTATTCAGATTTTTGATATGCAGAATCTCTCTCTTTCTCCCCTCTTGTTTTGTCGCCATTGTTAGAAATTCACAGATTCATTTACCCACTTGAACCTTCATCTCTTTGAGTTACGAGCTATCCACCCTTTTCTTGGTCTTAGCAGGATATTCGCATCGCAGTCACCTTCAATCCCTCGTGTACTATAGCAGCAGAAACCCTAACTCGCAGAAGGTGCGTTCATCTACTTCCGATGTTTGATTTTGCACGTCTAACGAACTTTGTCTTTCAGGTTGTGACAATGATAAGTTATGGAGTTTGATTTTAGAAGAGGAAGAGTTAAATTAAATCTTTATGACTTAATCTTTGATGATGAGCTTCTGGGTTTATGTCGTGAAAAGGATAAGATTTGGTTTTTGGATTTTCAGATTGGAAATTTATGAGTTATAGTCATTATGTGTTAGCCGAAATCATTCAACGTTTTGATTTTTTACTTCTTAAGTCTAATAGTTTAAGATTTTGAATATGAACAACGTTTCTGAGTTATAATCATTCTGATTTTGTTTGATTTATGGGTCTGCTATGAGTTTTGGTGTTTTTCGTTTGTGAGTTCAAGCAGCAAGTTCTTCAACTTGTTTCCAATGATATATGCAAACGAATCAGTTAACTTCAAATAATTTAACCAAGATATTTTTTTTTTGCATACTTATATATGTAATAACTGCAAAACTTTTGTTTGTAGTTTAACAAGGAGTTCATCATCTCACCGGACTTCTTTGTAGCCGGAGATGGAGACTTGATAACCACATAACAGTGTAACTAGCATGACTGGGTTTGAGTCTGAGTTAGAACATGGTTTTCGAAGAGTTGTGCATGCCTCCCAACAAGACCAACATAAGTACTTTTGCATTTATTGGTGGAAGTATTGGTTGGAGATAACTTTGTATTTTGCATCTCCACAAAGTTTTTGCATTTCATTATTTAGTTTGTATTTTCATGACCAATGGTATTCCTATTAGGTTACTACCTCTGACCCGCCTTCTGGAGGTCCTCAGGATGTCATCAACACTCTAAGTTCATTTTCACCATTTGTTTGCGAATAACTCACATTTACAGTTAACAATATATTTTGCACCAATTTGTATATTTTGCACTTATTCATATGTTTTGCACCTATTTATATGATACAATCTGATTTACAGGATAACATCCAGTCCATCATATCACCAGAACATGTCTTCCCAAAGAAGAAGACCTGATGTGGTCTGATGAAGACTATATTTATTTACATCCAAGAGGAAATTTTACTGCAACCACATAATTTACCGTAAATATACATTTTGTCGACAAATTATTAGTTTTCAGTTTTGATACTTGTTTTTCGTAAACTCGCCATCATCTTCTTCATGAGTGTCTGAAGTATACCTTCAGCTCTAGCTATGGTTCTTGTTGAAAATTTAAGAAAATGAAACGGTTATGTTAGAAAAAAGTCATCAAGTGTTAGAATCCCTCAAAAGGATCTCACCTACCTTAAAATTTCTCTCCCCAACACATTGAAAGTGTTTTGTTTGCAGTAATAACAGAGTTTAGAGTTGTCAGCTCCGGTGGAAGCTCTGTAATTATTTAATGTCGTTAATAAAGACAGTGGATGAATTAAATATTTTTTGTTGGCTAGATATTTTTGTTGCAGAACAGTATCAACGTTTTGCAATTAGAATTATTATTATTTGCAAATTTTGTGTGGATAAGATCGATCTACAATTGGTGAAGGAGATCTCTCTCAATCTCGACATTAAATGTTGTCTCATTCCTTAGTGAATAAATTAATCTTGTGTGGGTCATTTTATATATCTTGTAGGCCACTAAATTTTGAGAGCACATTAATTTTCTAGCCCATCACCATATATTATATTTTAAGTATTATATATTAATAATTTAATTAATTTGTGTATTTATGTTATTAGTTTAATTCATCGATTTTTATATATTCAAATTTTTTAGTTTCCCGTATTTTACGGTAGAGTATGTTTTATATTAAATAATTTGGTTATGTATTCCTCTAGAACCTTGGTTTTGCATGTACAGGTTTTATCATCTTAAATGATGATATATGTCCAACCGTCCAAACAGTTTTTCTCCGTGATCATTTGTTATTTTCTTACAAACATGTTGACATGTGTATGATAATATAATAATCTAAAATTTGTTGATACATTAGAGTAAAGCAACATAAAAGAAATTTAACAAAAGAAGAAAAAGATTAAGACGTGTGCCTAACAATGTATATATGTAAAAGAAAAACACAAAGAACAACATTATTCTTCGTCTTTTGCTTATGAGGCAAAAACCATACTTACGTCTCTCTTTCTCCATCTCTCATTGTCTCTTCCACTTCTCTCCACAGCCCTCGTGTGTACATAATTAACCTCCCCCAAAAAATCAGATTGAATTTAGAATCTAATGTCTATATTATATTTTATGTAAAATTATAATGTGATTTAAGAAAATTAAATTAAAAGGTTGACTGTGGAGTGATAGATCTATTCTACATGTTAGATGTTTGGATTCGGAATTGAATTTAGGTCAAAGAAAGTTTTAGATATTGAGTTGACGTCAATTTAAAGATCTAAAAGACTAGAACGTGTTTTAATCAATCTTACCTAATTTTATTACATGAATTTTATTTTTGTCTTAAATTGACTCGATTCTAGTCGATTCAACGATCCCATCCAAAGTTAGAAACTCCTTTCATAAAAGATCCATACAAATTGGTATCTTCCGTCTACCTCAAACAAAATTATCTTGAAACTTTTGTAATAAAAAAAACAAAATTATTTTATTGTTATAATTTATCTAGATATCATTTCAAATTTCAATAGTATCTCCAAAGATTAGTCGTTGATAACATTTGTCACTCACTGTTTCGCAAATCATAAAACATGTTTGCAAAAAACCTGAAGAAACAAAAACTTAAATCATTCAATTCAAGGTTAACTAGTTTGATAACATTAATTCCTAAATGAATCTTAAATTAGCGAAGAGCACGTGTTGTAATTAGAGGTTGACTTGAAGAATAAAGCATTGCCGAAAGAGAAAATGTAAAAAGAGAGTAAAGGTATTAAGAAGCATCACGTTACCTTGGAATTTTTTCTTTTTTACAACTAACCGGTCTATTAACCAGATTCCTACCTAATATAGACATTGAAAATCAATCTTTGGAATATCCAAGTGTATATATTTTTACTAGATTTACCATCTATCATTAAACTAAATATCACTTGCAGGTTGTCTCCTAATTCGAAATCAATATACTTAGCTTTTGGATTATATTTATATTCAATTTCTTTGAGTTTTTTTTAATAAATAGAATTAAAACTAGCAAGCATTGGAAGCTATAAATTAGCAACCACATACTAAATGGTTGGCAACATTTTTGTCTTTTTGCTCCAATAGTGTATTTACATAGATGTGTAGCGTGGGCTGTCACGCACCGGATGATGCCTTGTCAAGTAATGCAGTCACATGAGAAAGCATCATTATTCAAATATATAAGTATTATCTTAGTGATTATATTTTAAAATATTATACCTTAAGTTAACATAACACTCAGAATCTAGATTAACATATAAATCCGGAATGTATTAGTATCATTTAAGAGAGATTAATGTGAAATGAAAAATAAATGTGAACACAGAAAAGAAACAAATAACGTGGACAGCTCTTACCACTGCACTTTCATACACGAGTCTCAAGTCACTTAAATACGCCCAAACAAACAAACACTCACCACTTCCATAATTTTTGAATAACGCATAAAATTAAGAAAACATTTTTTTTTTCTATACTAGAAATTATTATGGTCAAAACCTACCAATATTCATTACCATATGAAAATAAACATCACATAACAAATTTTATAATTCAGAGTTATTGACCACTGACTCCTAAATTTTATCGAAATGGAATGTTACGGTAAAATATATGTTTACAAACTCAGTTTATCCAAGGAAATTTATTTCGTGAACCACTTTAATATTCCAGAGATTAGTTTTATAGTTAATTCACAAAATATAGATCTTAGATCATTTTTTTGTTTACATAGCAAATTGGAATTTGTCTTCAAAATTTTCATAGCTTCGGAAAAAGTTTGTTGAAGCACACAATTTGTTTATGTTTTTATTATTTGCAGTCAACCAAATATGAAAATTCATACTCTAATAACGCGTGGCCGCAAGGAAATATAAAAATGATCATACTTATAGAAAATCATAGGAAATTGAAAAAGCTAAGAAAAAAAACAAGTTAGAAAGATACGGAAAATCATTCGATTAGATTAGTCATAAGCTATAATAATTCCTACTACACTTTATTACCGTCCATATATTTTTCACGATAGCTGTCACACGTGGCAGTTAATGAATGGTACAACTTACGTTATCCTCAGAATCTTTTAACTCGTAGTAAATAAATTATAATGATACTTTCAGTTTTATTTATGTTTTTTTTTTCATCTGAATCTAAATTTTATTAGTATCAGAATATTACATGGATAAGAGACCAACAGTAAGGTAAAACAAATGATGCAATTCCTTACGTATAAAGAGGATGGTAAGAAGCAATCCAAGTTATAAAACCAAAACTCATGGATTAAAATATGGATATAAATTTAGGAGTTTGTGAACGATACTCCGAGAATGAAATTCCAACTTAAAGATGATGACTTGAGCTATATAGACTAGTCTTTCTGGAGAAGATGAATCTCGCTTAAAATTTGCCAAAGATTATAGTAATTTTTTGAGATAAGTACCAAAACCAAACTTCAAATAGGAATATTGAGGCATCAACATTCGATGCGAACAATTCAGAAACAAATATATCCGAAACAGAGGGGAAAGAAATCTCACATACTAGGCTTTATCATACCCTAGCCAAGATTACTAACGGCAGAGAAAAAGCAAATTAAAAACGCAAAATACAACCTAAACTTAAAGCTAAAGAACGACTCTAGACCCAACGAAGGAAGAGATAATCTTGGTAAGAACACTAACCCACCAGAGACAAATAAACCAACAGAAAAAGCTCTGAAAGCTGCCATTAATTATCCTAAAAAATTGACACAAGATATGAACTACCATCAAAAACCGAAAACTCTGAAAAGCTCGGATTTAGTAGAGAAACCTTGATCCACGCCACCATCGACTAAGAGAGAGTCATGAACGACCACCACAAGCTTCGAGCACATGACGTCGCTGGCTATGCTTGATTTCAAAACATTTGTCTTACTTCGAGAAAGTCGTAGGCACAAACGAAAGCGGAGAATTTAAGGCGATAAACCAACGAGAAACTAGGGAAGACCGCTAGTGCTGTGAGAGTCACCAGCGATCGAGCTTAAGACCAAAAAAAGTGGATAGCAGTCAAAATTGATGAAGAATATCGCAATTCTAATATCTTAGGAGAGAGAAAGCTACTTTTGTTTTCTATGGTTTTACTACATTCATGTTATTTATGTTTATAAAGTGGTAATACGTCGGAAATACTTGGAATTTAAGAAATCATTTTGAAATTGTGATTCTAAAAATTAAAGATTGGAAATTTAGTAGAAACTTAATTAGAAGCATTTTAGAAACTCCAAATTGTTCATATAATGTGAAAATATATTATAAAATTAAACAAACGAATAACTATTTCTTCGGTTTATAGTTTATTATGTGGTTTAATTTAGTTAATTTTGATTAAAAAACATTAAAATTTAACAATAAAAGACTTCAGAAATTCTTTTTATTTTAAAAATAATTTATAATATTTTAAATTACAAATTAGATTCTTTTTATTTTTCGGAAAAGCTTATATCAGTATAAATTTACGTTTAATGATTTATGATATATATATATATATATATGTATATATATGTCTACACGTTTTCAATACGTGTCGATTTTCTGAAAATTTTAAAAATTCAATTTCATGATTTTAGATGCTTTCATTTTTGTACACCCGATTCTAATTTGATGCAGTTTAGATGAGCATGCTATAATTTTTCGGCGCTACAAAAAACTTCCACATTTTAAAAGTATATTCAATAGGTAAATATGTAAACTTACGATACGAACTTTCACTAATAGAAATGAATTTTTTTCTAAACAATGTTTGTTTTGTCATCTTACTAACATTTTGTTATAGCTTTCCATTTAAGACTATTTTCTCGACATAATAAGTAGCTTTGACTAATTTGTATTATCAATATTCATTATGTTGCTTGCTTTTAGATGTAAATTTAATTTTGTTGACAAAAAAATAAGGTGTCTTTCACTAACCAGTAAGAAAATTAATGTTTTATCAACAGTTTATTTTTATTCTTAAACATTCATTAGTAAGAAATGGAAATTTCAACTTTCCCCTTATTTTGACAAAGTGTAATTCTCTGCTTAATTGGTAATTCATGGAATCACAAAATTGATAGATGACCTTTCGAATTCAAAAAACTCGCGTGTCCAACTTCTTGAAAAAGATAGTAATTGAGAATAGTCCACAGTTAATCCGGGATATTGTCGTTTATGTTATTGTGATTAATAGTATTAATTTTAAACAAAATTTCCACAAATAGAGGCTAATCTACTTTTGTAATTAAAATGTCTAAGAAAACAAACGAATAATAATCTCGAAGACCTCAAAGAGGCCACCACAAAAGTCTTATATGGTCAACGACTCAACGCGTACCACAAGAGTTAAAACAAATGTAGTAGTAATCTTGGTTAATTACCAATTGATTAATTAAGAATATTAGTAGTAGTGATATAATGATAAATTGCGCAAAAAATAAATAGTCCCACGTGCGCGAACACGTGCTGCTTGAACCTAGAATTACTTTGTGGACAGCTTTCTCGTTTTCCTAATTTCTCAGTTCATGTCATCAGATTAACACATACATCCTCTTTCCCGTACTCTTTTTATTGCCATTATATTCGCAAATAATAAATAAATAATAATATTATTAATTGGGAGAATTAAGAAACTATCATAATAAGTTTTAGTATTTAGTTCATAGGTGTATCCTAAATTCATA
>OVBA01008971.1:0-11475 GCA_900406435.1 Lepidium aucheri | reverse complement strand
AAGGGATTGCTCTTCTAGTCTAGTTCTGGTTCTTAACAAGCTTTTGGAAAGAAAACACAATTTGGTATGAAAATATCTTCTCTCTTCTCTCTGTCTTAGGTTAGAGACAGTTTTCTATATGATAATTTTAAAATTTCTGCATCAATGTTCTTGTGTAAAGCTTGAATTGCTTAGTTTTTGTGTCTATGCGTAGATATTGAAATAGATATAAACCTGTGATTTGGAGAAGTTTATAAACGCTAGTATAAACCTGTGATTTGGAGATGTTTATAAATGCTAGTATAAACCTGTGATTTGGAGAAGTTTATAAACGCTAGTTATGATCTCTTCTTTGCTCGGACTATTGGAAGAATTAGAACCATATGTACCTCTGTTTTTTTAGTTTTTATTCAAGTTCACAAAATAAAAAAAGGTTCTGAATAGCTTTTAAGCGGGCCTGGTTTTTGTGAGTATAATCCAGACAGTGTCATTATAAACGTCTGCTCTGATCTTAAGTGTGCAAGTTCCTTTATATGTTTTGAAGATCTTTATTTTTTGTTGTGTATATAGTAACTTGTTGTCACTGATGGCATCGAAATGCTGATATGGTCTTTTAGTATGTTAAGTATGTTTAGTTAGTGTTGTGATAATTCAATAAGTTGGAAACTAATTATGCATAAGCTCTATTGATACGGTCGTTTTAGTATGTTCAGTATGTTTATGAATAAGCTATGTTGTGATAATTCAATAAGTGTGATCTGGTAATTATTTTTAATCATATTACTTGTAAATTATTAAATTTCTGTATTACTATTATATATGTTTTTCGTTCTCAGGAAGACAAGTTTAAACGACCTGCTATAATCAGTGAAGTGTTTCTGAAGACGCATACAAATTCGACCGGGAGCTTTGTGGATTTCAAGGCAAAGCAGATTTCCGAGACTTTTGAGGAGAAGCGAAGCGATTTCAGGCAATCATAGATGGACAGTAACACCAATGTATTAGACGGTGCTTCTCAGACTATAGCGCTTACTATGAAGCAGGAGGACGAGATATTCCTTCAGGTATTTGTTTCTGTTGTTTTACTTTTCTCTTATAATTTATTAATAATTTTGTAACATTGTTTTGTTTTTTAGTGTACTAAGCCTGATCACAGAGGCAACCAATACGTACTTGGAATTCTCGGTCGGACGTACGGTTCTTCAAAAGGAAAGGGACTCGCCCAGTCTTCTGTCACAGATACGATTTCAGATTTTGAGAAGCAGTTGAATTCTACGAAGCAAGAGTTCGCAAGCTACAAACAAGCAGTGGAGCAAGATATGACACTACTCAAGCAGCATAACTTTGCACTTCTACAGTACTTTCAAGCAAAAGACCAGTCTTTCCCAGCTCCCTTGGTTTTGATGCCTCCTCCTCCACAGCGTAATGGTTCAGGATTGTCTTCTGCAGCTAATCCGATCGATCCATTTCCTCGGGAACTCTACTTCTCCGATCCTGAGTGATTTTATTTGATTATGTTTCTTTACACTACTACTTTTATGTATTTTTAATTTGTGTTTATAAACAATTTTTTTTGTAAGATTATTTAAAAAATTTAAAACTTATTTTGAAAGAATTAAAATCGAGTAGACAAAAAAAGAACTAAAACTGTATTACCTAATGTTAAATTTTAAAAATGGAAATCATATTACTATGCGACTAATTTGCAACTGAAAAATGCAACTGATTTGCTACTTACCAAAGTGTGACTGATATGCAACTAATGATAATGCGACTAAAGTGCAACTGATTTGCTACTTACAGTACAATGACTGACATGCAATTGATACATATGCGACTAATATGCAACTGAATATAGTGCAACTAATTTGCTACTAAAAAAATATTGTCTTGCAACTGAAGTGCGACTGGGATTTTGAGACTGATTTTGGAAATCTCAAATTAGTCGCCCTTTTTGAGGCTAAAGTGTGACTGGGAATTTGAGACTGATTTCTTGTATCTCAAATTAGTCGCTTTTTTGAGACTAAAGTGCGACTGATAAAAATTGCGACTAAGACATTCCAACTGTTTTAATTAGTCGCAAATCAGTTTCGCTTTGGTAATATGCGACCGAGTTGCAATTGATTTTGTAGTTGCAAATGGACTGTTTTCTTGTAGTGTCATGTGATTTTGCAAAATCTTTTATTTTTCAGTTAGGGTTTTGTCTCTCATTATGTCTGCTGGCCATGTTTCTCTAAGTACCGCAAACTGTGATTAGTTTCTTTTTGAGTTAGGCTTTTAATATATTTACATGTAAACTGCCATTTTTCTCTAATTTTATGTCTGCGGTTTGATGTCCCTATTTAAGATTGTGTTTGCACAGCAGATTTTGGATTTCGATATTAACATTTTCCCAATGTTATGAATGCCTGTCTAATTTAATTTTCTTCTATGTGTAGTTTCACAATGTGCGGAATTCGTTAAAGGGCTCAACCTCATCGGGTCCATCTCGTGTTGATTATTCCCATCTCCTTCCACGACTGTATGCAACGGATAGGTATCTTCTTATGGTAGAATAAACACCTCATCTAAGCCAGAATATCTGATACATTTGGCGGAAGTTTTTGATGGCACACCAAAAGTTAGAATCCTTGTTGAGCTCTTGCTTTGGAAAACGTTTTACGCTCCCAGTCCGCCGCTACTATTTATCTGGTAAGTTGCTTCATTCGACTCTATGTCGATCACTCATATCCAAGTCTCCCCTGGAGATGTGGTTTTTCTTTGGAGGATGTCCGTGTAGATTTTCCCTCAGAGAATTTGCAATCTTCACAGTCCATAACTGTAGTCAATTTCCAGATGATGCAGAGCTCAAGGACATGAAATCACCTCTGACAGGTGAACATGCTTTCTACATCAATCCCTTTAGTGGCTAATGAGAGTGTCACGGTTTAGGAGAAGAGGACATCGAACCAGATTCGTATACCAAAGCGAAAGTATTAGTGATGGGTTTATTTAATGTTAATTGTTGTTTTGCTTCAGTTTCAATAAGTTGAGACGTGGTCTCCCTGATGTTCAGGAACCACTCCGCCATTTCTTCCATTTCTTATTGTTATGTTCTTTGCTTCCTAGTTTGTAGGAGTTGATCTCCATCTACATTTCTGCAGTATTTAAAGTAATGGTTACTTGTTCTTGGTTTTCAAGCTTTGGTCAAAAGCCAAGGCTATTAATTGGTATCAGAGCCCTCAAGGCTGCGGTGTGTTACGGTTCCGATGGGTACGGCCAAAGAGAGACTGGAAGAATTGGAGAAGACGGTGGGGTCGTTAACTGATAACGTTCAGGAGGTCAAGGAACGACTGCAGAACATGGATGAATTAGCAAATGAGAGGCATCATTAATTGGAAGAAACGATGCAGAGACTCATGGAAATGATATCAGAGGATAAGGTGAGCAACTCGGGTACAGTTCCATCACCTCATCAGCGAGCACTAAGCCCGATTCCTAAGAGAGGTGAGATGCCAAATGTGTTCCCTGCTCCGGCGAGCCAAATTAAACTGAGTGCCCACGTTTTGATGGAGGAGATCCAGGGGAATGGTTGAGTAAGCTGAAACAATACTTCACGTTCCATGCTATTCCCATGGAGCAAAGGGTGGGGTTCGCATCTTACCATTTGACGGAGGAGGCCAATGAGTGGTGGCAGGCAATGACCAGATCCCGTCGATTTGACCCCGCCACTACACCTTGGGATGAATTTGAGCATGAGGTGCGAGTCCGTTTTGGGCCATCAGAGGGAGAAAACTTTCATGAAGCGTAGTCTAAAATTACACAAACTGGGACGCTACGTGAATATCAGAAGGAGTTTGAGAGGTTAATGAATAAGGTTGATAACTTGTATGAAGAGGCCTTGGTGGGTTCATATCTAGGTGGACTGCGAGAGAACATAGCGGATCAAATAAGGTTGCTATCGCCAACATCGTTGAAGTCGGTGATGAACTTGGCGTGATTACGAGATGACCAACTCCAGAGGCAGCGAAAAACTTTCACTCCTCGAGCTAACTCGTCCACAACACTCACCACAGGGGCAATTCAAACACGAAATGAGACAAAAGCGGATTCCCAAGTACTTAAGAAGCTGAGTTGGGACGAGATGAGGAGAAATCGGAGTTTGGGATTGTGTTTCAGTTGCGATGAAAGATATTCTCCTGGACACCGTTGTTGCAAATCTCAATTATTCATAATGGAGGGCGAAGATAGAGAAGACAAAGATGATGAAATTTTTCATGATGCGGATGGGATGGAGATTTCTTTACGCGCGTTGACTGGCTGGGAGTCTCCTCGCACCTTACGCATTGTGACATGGGCACGAGGGAAGAGGTTGGTGGCCTTGATTGATAGGGGCTTAACCCACAATTTTATTAGTGAAAAATCAGCAGAGAGGCTCAACTTGCCATTGACGAAGACAACTCCGTTCATGGTTAAGGTCGCAGACAGACACTCCCTAGACTGTAGCGGCGTTTACTGGGCAGTGCCGATGGACTTAGGCAGCATAACTTTTCCGATCGACTTCTACGTTCTTCCACTCACAGGTCTTGACGTGGTGTTAGGTATTCAATGGCTGGAGAACTTGGGCCCAACAGTATGTGATTGGAAGGCCCAATACACAAGGTTTGAGTGGGAAGGGAAGGAGAGAATGATCACGGGCCTACAACATCAACCCATATCACGAGCCAAGCCCAACGAAGTTAGAAAAGAGGCAAAACTGGGCCAGGCCTGTTTTGCTTTGAGTGTTCATGAAACACAAAACGACGTCGTGTTGTCAAAAACACCACCTGCAATGCATATTCTTCTCCGATGATTTGAGAAAGTGTTTCAGCCACCGACATCGTTACCTCCTCCTCGCGAAATTGAACACAAAATTGTGTTAAAGGAAGGCACCGATCCTGTGAATGTTCGGCCATATCGCTATGCTCACTTCCAGAAGGCAGAAATCGAGAACCAGGTACAGAAGATGTTAGGGGCAGGCTTAATCCGGCCTAGCTCAAGTCCGTTCTCATCTCCCGTTCTCTTGGTACAGAAGAAGGATGGGTCATGGCGTTTCTGTACTGATTACAGAGCTCTTAACGCAGTCAAAGTGAAAGATAGATTTCCGATACCCACGGTTGATGACATGTTTGATGAGTTCCATGGCGCGATGTTGTTTACTAAGCTCGACCTTACAGCAGGCTACCACCAGGTTAGAGTTCACTCTGATGACGTCCACAAGACGGCCTTCCGCACCCACAACGGTCACTATGAGTATTTAGTTATGCCCTTTGGCCTCTGTAATGTGCCGTCCACTTTCCAGGCGTTGATGAACTCTATTTTTCGCCAATACCTACGGAAACATGTCCTCGTCTTCTTTGACGACATCCTGGTGTACAGCCGTACGTGGTCGGACCATATGGAGCATGTGGCAACGGTGCTACAAATTCTGGAGAAACATAACCTTTTTGTAAAACTCAAAAAAAGTGAGTTTCGGTAATCGAAATTGGAATATTTGGTTCATGTCATTTCCGGTGAAGGAGTGAAAGTGGACAGAGCTAAAGTACAGGCAATGTTACACTGGCCAATACCCACGACAGTCACAGAGTTGCGTGGTTTCTTGGGATTAACTGGGTACTACCGCAAGTTCGTAAGGGATTATGGGATAATTGCTCGGCCGTTGACGAATCTGCTGAAAAAAGGGAAGTTCGAATGGAGCCAAGAAGCAGACAGGACCTTTGTGTTACTCAGGGAAGCAATGACAACAACACCTATTCTAGCGCTGCCAAATTTTGAGTCACCGTTTATTATTCAAACAGATGGGTTGGGAGATGGGATTGGCGCAGTTCTGACACAAAATGGTAAGCCTTTAGCTTTCATGAGCCGTTCTTTGGGAGTGGGTAAACAGAACTGGTCAATGTATGCACGAGAAATGCTTGCGATTGTTATTGCTATTCGTACGTGGCATCCTTACCTCTTGGGTCGACGATTCCCTATCCAAACAGACCAGAAGAGTTTGCGCTACCTCTTGGAGCAGCGGATATTGACCACTGAGCAACAGAAGTGGATGGGAAAGCGTGTGGGGTATGACTATGAAATCATATACAAGCCTGGCTCCTCGAACAAAGCGGCTGATGCCTTATCTCGCCGCAACGACAGCCCTTGTCTACAAGCAATATCGGTCCAGCATTCTACGGTGTGGGATGAGCTCCGAAGCTTGCAGCTATCAAACCCGTATTTGCTCAAAATCGGAAAGTTGGCACAAGCAACACAGGGGAAACCATACAAGGTCCGTAACGGCGTGCTTTGTTACAATAATCGTGTAGTCGTGCCTCTTACATCGTGTCTGGTTCTGCAGCTGCTTCATGAATACCACAACACTCTTATAGGTGGACATTCAGGTATTCTACGTACTTTGAAGCGCTTGTCTCACCTCTTTTACTGGCCTTCGATGCACAAAACTGTCCAGGATTACGTCTTTTCCTGTGATGTGTGCCAGCGGGCTAAATATGAGAGTCTCTCGCCGGCGGGTTTGCTACAACCCTTGCCTGTTCCGCATCAGATTTAGGAAGATCTCTCGATGAACTTTGTTGATGGCCTCCCAACATCGAATCAGTTCACAACCATCCTAGTCATCGTTGATCGCTTGACAAAATCAGCACATTTGGTACCTCTCTCTCATCCTTACACCGCTAGATTTGTAGCTGCTAAGTTCATTGATTCAGTTGTCAAGTTACACGAAATTCCACGCTCAATTGTAAGCGACAGAGACCCAGTGTTTGTCAGTGATTTTTGGAAGGAATTATGGAGAAAATAGGGTACAAAGCTGTGTCGTTCTTCGGCTTACCATCCACAGATAGATGGCCAGACAGAGATGGTAAATCGAATCATTAAGCAGTTTCTTCGGTGCTTTGTGGCGGACAGACCTAAACAGTGGAGGTACCTACTTCCTTGGGCTGAGTATTGGTACAATACCACGTTTCATTCCTCCACAGGTATGTCACCTTTCAAGGCAACGTATGGACGTGAACCACCTTCACTTGTGGGTTATGAATCTGGTACTGCATCCATCAGCGAGCTCGATGAACAATTACGGGAAAGAGACGTGGTACTTGAGGAGCTCAAACAACATCTCCCAGCAGCTAACAATAGGATGAAACAGGTTGCTGATGCCGAACGACGTGATGTCTCCTTTGCAGTGGGTGATTGGGTCTATCTTCGACTGCAACCTCATAGGCAACACACCATCTTTCATCGGACATCACAGATGTTGGCTACTAAGTATTTTGGTCCATTTCAAGTTACAGAACGCCTTGGACCTGTTGCCTATCGTTCGCAACTTCCCGAAGGATCAACGGTACATTCTGTTTTTCATGTTTCCCTACTGAAGCGTTGCATTGGCTCCGATGTACCCATCAGCGGAACACTTCCTCCATTGTGCTCTTCGGGTACATTACGCTTGAAGCCTGCAGCTGTGTTGGATAAACGAGTTACAAAACCGTGATGGATTAAGTATTGACGAAGCTTTGATACAATGGGAACAACTACCAGTTCAGGAGGCAACTTGGGAGGACATTGAGCAGCTGAAAATGAGTTTTCCTTCACTTAACCTTGAGGACCAGGTTACTCTTGGTGGAGGGAGTATTGATGAGAGTGTCACGGTTAAGGAGAAGAGGACATCGAACCGGATTCGTATACCAAACCTAAAGTATCAGTGATGGGTTTATTTAATGTTAATTGTTGTTTTGCTTCAGTTTCAATAAGCTGAGACGTGGTCTCCCTGATGTTCAGGAACCACTCAGCCATTTCTTTCATTTCTTATTGTTATGTTCTTTGCTTCCTAGTTTGTAGGAGTTGATCTCCATCTACGTTTCTGCAGTATTTAAAGTAATGAAAAAGCCGAAAAATAGGCAATCTTAATTGCCAAAATTGATCTTGTTACAATTATAGGTTACTTGTTCTTGGTTTTCAAGCTTTGGTCAAAAGTCAAGGCTATTAGTGGCGAACAGTGATGTTGAAGTAGACTATGGTGCATTGGTTGAAACAAGACTAGTTGCTGTTTCCGAAGAGAAGAATGTCGAGGGAACGAGCTTTGAGGCTTGCTATGCTTGTAATAGTTGATGGAGTTCTCACTCCAAAATGTGCCGGAACGAAAGTTTCATGCAGACTGCGAAGGTGTTGAGGGATTTGGATCGCTTCGAGAGCTATCCTTAGATGCGGGATGCATTTTTCCTCACTCTAAAAATGGTAACTATCTAGACTGTAGTTAAGCATAAGAATGTGCTACTAGATAAACTCTTACAGTCGCACACCACCTTCCATGGGTTCCCGATTGTTTTCAAGTTTGGGATTCTCCAAGCTGTACCGAGCTTGGCATTCCTTCTCCCACAGTCTGCAACAGACAAGCCATTCCACCAGGCCCCTTTTATCATGCATAGCATGCTCTGCTGTTTTCACAATGCCAACATTCTCTCGATTGATAACTCACCCAATGTAAATAACTTCGTTTTCCTTAATACGTCCTTTTAATATGTCCTTTTCATTTATGTCCCCGACATGATCACTATGTCATTCTTCATATTATTTCATATTGGTATTCAATGTTTGATGTCCAAATAGGACTCAACAATGATGTAGGAGTATTTTTTTAAATTAGTGCCGTTTATGTCTCCTGTCCAAAACGTTTGCTTAATAGGTCCATTTAATATGTCTGTTTCTTTTTACGTGACCAACACGATCACTATGTCATTCTTCATAATGTTTCATAAGAGTAGTTGAGTTTTTATGTCAAAATATATCTCAATAAATACGGCTTTTTTTTATATTGCCATTATGTCTATTGTCCTGTTTTTATATCGATTAACACATCATTTACTCTCCGTAATGTATTTAGCTACCCTAGGCAAAACATCAATAATGGTCATTTATTTATACTATATAGAAAATATATGGAGGAAGAGAAACATAATGACATTTAGCTTTCCTTTCAATAATTAATTGGGTTTAAGAAAATTTCGGCCTTTTCTCTTAAATTTTATTTATAATGGACATTTTTCTTAAATATTTTTTTTGTCTGATGGACCCTTTTTTTACACATTTTTTATGATAGACTTTTATACTCTATTAATTTTTTATTTTCATATTTTATAATAAAGAAACAAAAATTTTGGGCCCTAATAAACTATGGACCCTTGGCAAATGCCTATGTTGCCATCACATAGAGACGGGTTCATACCATCTTGCCCAGCCATTGTGAATACGATGTCTCATCTCTTGATGACCGTGCTGTCTCATATATGCTTTCCTTACTTGACAAAGATGTCCACTCGAGAAAAGAAATGTGGCAAGGAGGTTACGATCTGCTTCAACCCCTCAATTTTCGACTGCCCAACAGCAAACATCCTTTCTCCATTAAAGTGGACATGATTGAAGTGATGGAGGCAAAATGTCGTGCAATGGTTACGGATGTTGCCTTATTGGACGAGAGATGCAAATCATTAGTGGCTGCCAACGTCATATTTGAGGAAAAACTTAACCAACGTCTTCCACCTACTAATGCGCGTCACTCGGATAAAACAGTTTTGAAGAAAGTATTATTTGACTCAATTTGAGATGTTTATGATGGTGTGCCATTTGTTCTGTCTTCTTTGCAGCAGTATGAGATTGCGCTTTTGTCATACATTATTTCAGCATACATGGTTTATGCGTTTTCTTCCCTTTATTTTTCCCATCCATCTAAAGGTTTGTATAAATTTATTTCTTATTCATTTCTAAAATGTAGCCGATTCTCCTTTTCTTCCTTCTCGCGGCACTGAGCTTCATGTGCCAAAGGAAGCTACAGATACTCTCCCTAATCATCTCCCCTTACCTGCTAATGATGTCCCTGTTTTACATGATTACACAGTTATTAATGTCGATCCCCAGGTATTTTGCATTCAATTTTTTTCTGTCTTCTGTCCCATGTGCATGCCCACAACCAACACTTTGCTAATGTTCAGGAGGCAATTGACGAGAGCTCATCTATAAAGGACCTACAAAGTATAAAACAGGTTTTTTGTATTACTTCTTCGTAAGACGTCCTTACTCTATATTTATTTGTTTGTTACCATATCATATGTGTTTCCTATTTCTGTTATAAGATTACTTTCCTTTTTAGGTTTTCTTTCACACTCAGGATCCTATAGCTCATCCTCCTCAAAACATGGAGGTCCGTGAAGTACTTAGATTTATTAAACACAAACATCCACATTGATATTTCCCATTAATATTTTTTCCATCAACTCAGGCTCAAGATGAACTCTCTCGGTTTACATGATCAACCAAATCAAAATGACACAGCTAATCACGCAATTATTGGTGGAGAGTATTTTTACATGGATAAAAAGGTATTAACTTCCCATTTAAAGGACATGGATTTTTTGTTATCTTCGATTTCATCATCAATCAATTGTTTCCTTCCAGTTGGCCCATCATGGCGATTTACTAAGCCCAACTACGCATCCATCACCAGCTTCCGAGGTCAGTAAGGTTTTTCAATCATAAGTGATTATTTTTTCGTTGCCTTGAATCTCTGGCATACCTCATTTTTATCGGTTTTAAGCTCACTAATTCGCATGATATTAGAATGATTGTCTGTATTTTAGAGTCTTTTTCGGTGAAAAACAGGTTTATTTCGGATTATACACGCAGAAGATGGCTCGGAACGAATCAGAGTAGTTTCTGGAATTTCAGCAGAAGATTGGCGATTGATAAAAGGCTTTTTTAGTGTCCTTAAGATCAAATCATTGAGTATAGTGGGGTGTAAATGGATTGTCGAACCAATACTCAGAAATTGCTTGTAAACAAACTATCTAGTACCTAATCCGAGTTCAGGCAACCTATCAATCTGTCACAAAGATAGGCTATGATATCAAGTAAGCTTGCAATGTAGACAATATGACAAAATAAACTAAAAGACAAAATAGAAACAGAATTTAAAAATTCAAAACATAGATTTGCATCAAACACAGAGTATAACAAGTGCAATAGATAGAAATAAGGTTAAAAGCATAGATCTAAAGGATAAGGAGGGTTTGATCGGTGGTAAACTCGTCGATCCTAACTCGCCGAACTATATTGAGCGATCCCTAGATTAGGACAAGGCTAGATCAACCAGTTCTCACGGTGAAGATCCCTAACCAAATTGGATAATCCATTACGGCGCTAGCCGCGATCAAACCGAATCAGAAGCTCTAAGTTCAACACAATACATCTAATTGCCGACCGACATACTAGAGCTCTCTTTAGTGGATCAAACCATCACTCACATGGCACTTGGTCTCTGATTCCTTCGATGCTAGCCTTAGGTCACAGCCCAAATCATATCTCTCTTGATCAGGGAGAGATTAGCACTAAGTCTAGCCATGTGAGTAGAGATCAGAGTTAGATCATGGTTCATTCGGTGAGGGAATTGATAAAGCGTATTTTATTCGGTCTAAGCTATCAAATCATTGAGCATAG
>OVBA01008970.1:0-11476 GCA_900406435.1 Lepidium aucheri | reverse complement strand
TCACTAACCCATAATTAAGCCTAACCCAAAATCAAGTTTAATTTCAATAATATGTTGGGTTACAATACTCTAATGATTTAAATTTCGTGTTCATATGATGGAAAACTAAGCTATTCGTTTCATTGGTCAGGATGACTTAGACGAAAGAGCAGCATTGTTAGCTATAGCGAAAAGAAGAAAAGGTTTTCAACAGTATCCGGAGCAGAACAAAGATGAAGAAGACACTCCTGAGTCATATATGAATCGGGTTGTCGGTACTGCAGATTCATATAACCTTGAGGTGTGAAATATCTACTAGAAAAGTTTTCTTGACCTCTTCAAAAAACTAATTGTAATATATTTCTCTAATCAACTGCTTTAGGAAATGGAAGCTCCAAGTACACTCACGTGTAACCTGAGACCGTACCAGAAACAAGCTCTCTACTGGATGTCAGAATCTGAAAAAGGAATTGATGTTGAAAAGGCAGCCGAAACTCTACATCCTTGCTGGGAGGCTTATCGAATCTGTGACCAGTATGTACTATACTCACACTCTACATCAAATCCGAAACATATATGTATTCAATCTGATGACGTTGGTATATATACTTGTTATTCAGGAGGGCACCTTCAATTTATGTGAACATCTTCAGCGGTGAAGCAACAATTCAATTTCCAACAGCAACACAGATGGCAAGAGGCGGAGTATGTTTCTTGATCACGCTGAATCTTAATTCTAAGTGTCTAACACATAATTCCTCTCTAGAGTGCAAATATTATATGCTTGTGGATTTGGTTAAAAGTGTGGAACATGTTGTTTGCAGATACTGGCAGATGCCATGGGACTTGGAAAAACTGTGATGACAATTGCACTAATACTTGCACGGCGAGGTCGAGGTAATCCAGAACACGACTTGGCGGCAGATGTTAATGAAGACAAAAGCAAGAGGAAGGAGAGTCATACTGCACTAACGTCCGTGAAGGCAAAAGGAGGAACTCTTATTGTATGTCCCATGGCATTGCTAAGCCAATGGAAGGTATTTCTCTATATAGCTGTTTCTCTTGATTCTTTGAATGTGTTTTCAGAAAGGTCACAAGAATTTTTACTTTGCTCCAGGATGAGCTTGAGACTCATTCGAAGCCTGACACTGTGTCTGTGTTAGTTTACTATGGAGGAGATAGGACACATGACGCTAAAGCAATAGCGAGTCATGATGTGGTTTTGACAACTTATGGTGTCTTAACCTCGGCTTACAAGCAGGTAAGAATAATATTTTGTGTCAATTTCTGTTCCAGTACACTTAGTTTTGTTTTTTTCCCTCTGTTTAGTTGAACTTAAAATTCTAAAAATCATGATATGCAGGATATGACAAGCAGTGTTTTCCACAGAATTGATTGGTTTAGGATTGTTCTTGATGAAGCTCACACGATTAAATCATGGAAAACTCAAAGTGCTAAAGCTACATTTGAGTTGTCCTCCCATTGCAGATGGTGTTTGACAGGAACTCCTTTACAAGTAAGATACTAAAAGCGAGTCCTGAGGAGATAACATAATCTCTTACTCTTTTGGCATTTACTGATATCTCTTCAATGCAGAACAAGCTCGAAGATCTTTACAGTCTACTATGCTTCTTGCATGTTGAACCGTGGTGCAATTGGGCTTGGTACGAAGAAAAGTCATTTAAAGTTGTGCTACCCTTTGCTATATAATTATTTTTCTATTGACTTTTGGCCTTATGAGTATGTTTGTGTATATAGGTGGAGTAAGTTGATTCAGAAGCCTTATGACAATGGTGATCCACGAGGACTGAAGCTGATCAAGTCGATATTGAGGCCATTGATGTTAAGAAGAACAAAGGAAACAAGAGACAAAGAAGGAAGGTAGAGGTTTTTTCTGTTTCAACTCTTTTTTCATCTTCTTTTGCCTGTCATTTGCTTAACGTTTTTCGTATATTTTTCTACATACTTGCAGTCTAATTCTTGAACTTCCTCCAACCGATGTCCAAGTTATTGAATGTGAACAATCTGAAGCAGAACGTGACTTCTACACTGCCCTTTTCAAGAGATCCAAAGTAAGTACTATAGTTTCAGGCTTCAAGCACAATGATTGTACCGTAAGCTTGATCATACTTTGTTCTACAGGATTTTGCTTAAGAAATGCAAAACCTTCTATTTTGTTTGGAAACAGGTCCAGTTTGACCAGTTTGTGGCACAAGGCAAAGTTCTTCACAACTATGCAAACATCCTCGAGCTTCTCCTCCGTCTACGGCAATGTTGTAACCATCCTTTTCTAGTTATGAGGTACAAAGCTAAAAGATAGATGATCGATATTACATTCAATAAACTTTGCTGTTTTGTTCCCTTGGAAATGGATTATAATATCCGCAGATAATATTGCAGCCGGGCAGACTCACAACAGCATGCTGACTTAGATAGCCTTGCAAGGAGATTTCTTGATCCTGACTCTATTTCCCAAAACGCTCCTTCTCGGGCATATGTTGAAGAAGTTATCCAAGACTTACGTGATGGCAATAACAAAGAATGTCCAATATGTCTTGAGTCTACAGATGATCCCATTCTCACACCTTGTGCTCACAAAATGTGCCGGGAATGTCTCCTAGGTAGCTGGCGGTCTCCGACATGTGGTCTATGCCCAATCTGCAGGACAATCCTGAAAAAAACTGAGCTTATCTCATGCCCAACTGATAGTATCTTCCGTGTTGATGTGCAAAAGAACTGGAAGGAGTCTTCAAAGGTTTCACAGCTGCTTAAGTGCGTAGAGAAGATCCAGAGATCTGGTTCAGGCGAGAAGAGCATTGTCTTTAGCCAGTGGACTTCGTTTTTGGATCTTCTAGAGATCCCACTGAAACGAAGAGGATTCGGCTTTCTTAGATTTGATGGGAAGCTGTCTCAGAAGGCAAGAGAAAAAGTCTTAAAAGAGTTCAATGAAACTAAAGATAAAACCGTAAGTAACTGGATATTTTTCTACAAACTCATTTTTGCTTTAAACAGAGAGATAGAGCTTAAGAATCTTTATACTTCTGCATCTATGATGTATCAGATTCTTCTCATGTCTCTGAAAGCTGGAGGAGTTGGTCTAAATCTAACCGCAGCTTCAAGCGTCTTCTTAATGGTATCCATATTCTTCATTGTTGTAGAATTCTTCTTCATAATGATGATGATGATGGATAGATGTTTGGTTATGTTACTTGAAACACTTAATTAGGATCCATGGTGGAATCCGGCTGTGGAAGAGCAAGCTATCATGAGAATTCATCGAATCGGACAGAAACGAACAGTGTGCGTGAGAAGATTCATTGTCAAGGTATAACAATCACTATACAACTGCAAATTTTCACGAGTTTCTTGCATTGTAAGTAAGATCTCTGAAGTAAGTAACATTGTGTTTCTTTTGTATGATTGTGTGCAGGATACAGTAGAGGATCGGATGCAGCAAGTTCAGGCCAGGAAACAACGAATGATTGCCGGAGCTTTGACTGATGAAGAAGTCCGGTCGGCGAGACTTGAGGAGCTCAAAATGTTGTTCCGATGAGAAGATGTCTTCATTATTCATTAGCTATTCTTTTTTGGTCTTAAATGTTAGACATTTTTTTTTGTACATTATAATGTATTTAATGGTATAAGTTAAAACAAAATATTAAAGTGCACCAGCCGGGAATCGAACCCGGGTCTATACCGTGGCAGGGTACTATTCTACCACTAGACCACTGGTGCTTCTGGTAAAAATGCTATTAAAATATTTGATATTTGTTGAATTGTGTAAAAGAGAAATAAAATCTTAATAAAACAATAAGGTTTAGGTATATAAACAACGTAATCAATCAATGATGTGGCCGTAGTTAGGCGAATCAAACTACTCGAGTTGCTATCAAATGACACCTTGAGTTTGCCGAGCTAAATATTATTTGTGAAAAATAAAACTAAACTCAAACTTAGTTTGTTATGGAGCTTTGCTTAAACAAAAACATCTCACATTTGCAAAAAAATTTGCACTTAGCTATGTCAAAATTTTCTATTTCAAATGATTAGAACTTTCAAAATTAAGTGTAAAATTTTCTATGATTAAATTTTCTATGTCAGCTGGTTGTACCCTCATTGCTGACAACCAGACTACCTCGAATTTTAACCTCGGTTTCAAGGTCAAGGCGTCTCATTTATATTATTTGCGTTTGAATCCTTGAAGCTGGTCTACTTTGATGAATAACCCTTCAACCAAACCAAAAAGACAAAAGCACGAAAAAGTTATTAAAAGCAAATTCAAGATATGTACAAGGATATCCATGAGACTTCTTCCCAAGTGAGCTTGTTTATAGTCTCAAGCTCGACTATTCCCTTGTTTAGAGCGGATGGGGTTCATCGAGGACTGCCACAGTCCTCTCCAGTATTTCTTCAGTTGCCAAGTAAGGCTTGATCCTTTGCCCATTAGCCGTGAGCGGCTCCCCTCTTTTATTGATTAGAGTGATTGCTCGTAAGGCTAAGACCTCTTTAACTTCAAACGGACTGGTCCACCTTGATTTCAACTTCCCAGAGAACAACTTAAGTCTTGAATTGAACAATAACACGCGATCTCCAGCGGAGATTACCTTTCGTGCTATTTTCTTGTCGTGAAGAGCTTTTGTCTTTTCTTATAGATCTTAGAATTCTCATAAGCATCGATTTTTATCTCCTCCAACTCATGCATGTCGATTAACATCTTTTTTTGATTGTCTTTAGTTCGAAGTTTAGTAACCTTGTAGCCCATACTGCTTTGTACTCAATCTCGACAGGAAGATGATATGATTTCCCGTATAATAACTGAAACGTGTCCTCCCAATTAGGCGAATCAAACTACTCGAGTTGCTATCAAGTGACACCTTGAGTTTGCCGAACTAAATATTATTTGTGACAAAATAAAACCAAAACTCAAACTTAGTTTGTTATGAAGCTATTGCTTAAACAAAAACATCTCACATTTGCAAAAATTTCTGCACTTAGCTATGTCAAAATTTTCTATTTCAAATGATTAGACTTTCAAATTTAAGTGGAAAAATTCTAGAGACTTTGACGAATACTAAACATGTCCTCTTAAATTTTCAAGATGAATTTTGTAGACTACAGAATAAATATAGAATTCTTTTCTGTTTCTCTATTTAAAAAAATATTTTATCTGTTCTCTATATATAAACACACACATATATATATATATATATATATATATTGCCAAAATAGGAATATTAAGTACACGTGTTTTGTACAGTTCAGAAGAGCTTTTATAAATGACTAAAATATTTTTAAGATAAAGCAAAGGAATAGTATTTAGCAAATTTTTTTAAATAATATTTACTATATAATTACTTTTATATCATCTTCAACTAAAAATATTTAGCAAAGTTAGAGTAATGCGTTTTCATCAATACATTATTTTCTTTTTAAATAAAGTTAATTGATCGTAGTGATCATATTCTATAGAATAAAAAACATGCATGAAATCGAGACCAAACTATTAAATTCATAAATTTTGGCTTTTGTGTCGATCAAATTGCGATAAATGGTTAGATTATTACAAGACAAACACAAAAGTAATGTGTTTTAGAAATCAAAACAAACACGATTCATTTAAACCACTCCCTTGCCTTTTAATTGTCATCATTTCTTGTAATTTTGTGGACTAATTGAAGAGTTTAGGTAAAGTTGATCTGTATTTCAGTTAATTGGATTATTGTGAGGATTGACTTATCTATATATTTTATGTAAATTTTCATGAAATCTTTCGTTATGTCTTTTTATAACATACATTTTATGTTTCTGTGTTCTTGTAAATATACGGTATGTGCCGACAAAATAAGTATACAAGAGTATTTTGTAAGCAAAATTTGAGTGTCTTCTACCAGTCAAAAACTATGATTTGTTTTTAAGAAAAATGAATAATATTTTAGAGTTTAATTCTACATGTGAATTAATATATTGTAGGAAAAATTGCGTAAAAGCTTAACAAAATAAGTTAAATCTGATGTTTGAGGGTACTAAGTTTAGCCAAGTCATTATGTACAATTTTTTAGTCTTCTCCACTTTTAAGTATTATAATATAGTATGATAGCAAGTGGCCTTTAGTCTTGTGCTAGATGATAAGTCTACCAAAGGCAGACGTATTTGTATATTTTAGAATCGGGTCTTATCCTTGCATTATATTATGCATGAATTTAGCTAATGAGTCGATTAGTTATGGCCTAGTATTAGACAAAAAAAGTAATATAGTGTGATAAAGCTTAAAGTTTGAATTACGAATATTATGTGTCATCTAATTATTGATTAAAAACATGTGGATCATTGATTTAGTAGGGAAGTATAAAAAAAAAAAAATTTAAATGAAAAGTCAAAATGTAAATTTTGTAATAGATAGAGAAGTGCTTTTGACCAATTGGCTAAATCCAGTTTAAATTTTTTTTACATGAAATTCGATTCTAGGAATTCAGTATTCTTACACATGATATTGTTTATTTTAGAGGATTTTGGACTATAGATGGAACTTCTCAATGTAATTATTGACAAAAACAATCTTGCGAAAACATATTTTTACAAATTACATAATCAATTACATGGTTTTGCTTTTATATTGGCAAATTAATGAATAAAATTAGAACTCTGAACAACAATAATAATAAAGCTACATTATATCATATACAATCTAATAAATAATAACAAAAATATGAGCCACCATAAACGGTAATAATTAATAAAACAAATCGAATTAATTAATCGATATATACCACAAAAGAAGAAGCCAAATCATGTCTTCCAAATATATAAACACACAACAACAAAAGTATATCACTAGTCTTATATATAAATTTTGTTTCTCTATCAACAAAATTCATTCTTAATGCATCATCCCAACAAAATTTGATACAACTCTTTCATCTTTACTCTTCCTTCAAACTCCTAGTTTTTAGGGTTTTCAATATGGACTTTGAGAGATCATCATCGTCCACGTCATCAGAAACCGGAGCCACCGTTCGACACCGTCTCACGGCGTCTTCCTCCGTCTCCACCGTGACAAGACGAATGTACGAATGCACTTTTTGTAAAAGAGGATTCACGAACGCACAAGCTTTAGGTGGTCACATGAACATTCATAGACGTGACCGTATCAATAAGCCTAAGGTCCAAACCGATACTGACGTGGCAGTTCCCAAGACTCATAGATGTTTCCACGTGGCATCTCATGACTACGAGCAAGTAGACTCTGTTGTGTTGAGGACTACGACTTCGAACTATATACAACACTTACGAATTGGTTCGATGGCTACAAGAAGAGAAAACGTCGTCGTTGAAGGAGATGAAATCGATTTGGAGCTACGTCTTGGATTTTAATGAACAACTTGTTAAATTTTTATAGATGTTTAATATGTTTTTTGGTGTATATTATAAGGGTTTTGAGGTTGATATATGTAATCTATAAGGAAAGCATATGAGGCGTTCTTTATAAGGTAAAATATTTTTGGTTGGTATTTTACTTACTTATGCATATTTTGTTATCGATCTATGAGATATATATATATATATATATACACATATTACAATATGTATTTAATTTTAATTTCTTTTGTGTAAAAATTTAGTTATATATCTATGTGTCTGTGTGTCTATAAGGCGAAACTTAACTCTAAAAAATTGTATTTAGCAACCATTATATAGACTAAACGAATCCAAAATTAATATATAACCAAGTTGTATTAAGTAAACCCATACTGGAAATGGTACTTAAATAAGGAAACATTGAAGGAATATATAGATAAATCATAATTTACATGTATATGACTGTACTTTGATATTTTGGATACATATACGGTATTCGGTTTATTTCTGATTCAGATTTGAAGACGAAGTTTACATAAAGTTACTTTTTGGGGTTCGACACTTTTTCATCCCAATAAGGTGTGTCGTCTTCGCAAATCCCAATAAGGTGTGTCGTCTTCGCAAATCGTCATATGGATTTAAGCAAGTACTTCGTTGTTGGTTTAAAAATTTGTCTGATGCTTTGCTAAAATTGGATATTACTATATGACGATTACTCGTTCTTCTCGTATACTAAAAAAAGGATGGAGATTCGGGTTTTAGTTTATGTCGATGATTTGTTAATTTGCAAAAATTACAGTTAAATGGTGCAACGGTTCAAGAACTATTTAAGAAACTGTTTCTCGATGAAGAACTTAGGCAAGTTGAAATATTTCTTTGGAATAAAGGTTAGTTGTGGACCAGATGGTATTTATTTGTCTCAAAGGAAGTATGCAGTAGACATTATTGCAGACAATGGTCACATGGGTACAAAACCAGATTTTACGCCGTTAGAACAAAATCATAAATTGGCAATTGCTGATGGTCTGTTGCTCAGTGACCAAACAAAGTATCGGCGGCTGGTGGGTTGCCTAATTTATCTGACGAATACCCAGCCAAATTTAAGTTATTCGGTTTATGTTTTGTCACAGTTCATGCAGACACCTCGTAAGCCTTATTGGGATGTTGCCCTGTGAGTTGTTCGCTATCTTAAAGGGTATCCGGGTGCAGGGATTTTGCTAAAGTTGGACAAAGACTTGTCTCTCACTATGTATTGTGATTCTGATTGGGCATCGTGTCAGTTGACCCGTCAATCATTGAGCGCCTACATAGTTCTTCTAGGTGATTCGCCTGTAGCATGGAAAACGAAGAAACAAAATACCATGTCTCACTTTTCCGCTGAAGATGAATATCGATCCGTGGCAGCTGCTTTACGTGAGATCAAGTGGTTTTGTAAGTTGTTGGAAGAATTGGGTATTGATCAATATGGTCATGTTCGCTTGTTTTGTGATAGTAAAGTTTCCATACACATTTCTTTAAATCTAGTTTTCTATGAACGAACTAAACACATTAAATCTGATTGTCATACTGTTTGTGACACTTTCGATGAACTCTTGAACACGTTTGTGCTAACCACCAACTAACGGATATCATGACTAAGACTCGTGGTCAAGTGTAGTTCCAGTTTTTTATGTCCAAGTAACATTCAAGACCTACCCTAGATGGGCACTCTCTTAATCTTGTATAAATAGTTTTGTCTGTGATTCAAAAAGCTAAGCAATTCAGTACCTAATTCTACAAAAGACAACATTAAGAAACGCAATATATCTGTTAGTCTCGAGATCCAGACCTTCAAGCCTTCTTTTTTTCATCATAGCCAACAAATATGCATCACTTCGCCTTTGTTTCCAACTTGGTTCTTTGATAAACATATACTTAGACATAAACATATTGTCCGGTTGATAGACATGAGCTAAACATCTCATGCCTTTTGCCCATAATCCTTAGGCAAATCTTTTCCATATATAGTCAACTTCTACATGTTTCACTTTGATGTATGATTTTTTTCTCTACTCTTCCATTTGTTGAAGTGTATATGCAACTCCTTCAACATTGAAATCTACTATGTTACTCGTCCTTAAAAATCTTGATCTTTCAACTTAACTCCCTTTTTATGATAACATTAAATTCTTGAAACTTTAAGAACATTTCAGAATTTTGCTTCATAATTTATACCTAAATGTACCATGGAAAGTCATCAACAAACAACAACATACAATGATACCTAGAGTATGAGGTTGTTCCTATTGGACCCATCAAGGTACTATACACCTTAAGGTAGAATAGTTAGAGACTTTCCACATTAGATATCTCCAATTTTATGAGCCCATTAACCAAATCTTTTCAGCATAATCTTAAGTTTAGCCATATTTATGTGACCAAGCCTAACATGTCATAAAGGCATTATCATTATACACAATATACTCTTTTTTTTTTTTTTTGACAAACTCACAATATACTCTTTAAAACTTTAATATTGTATTAAAAATGAAAGAAATAATGACCAAAAAAAATTACCACCAATTTCAGAAATATACGCATAAGATTTTACGAGAGCTTGGGGTCTCTATTTCGTATTCAACTCCTTCACAACTTGTTCGATAATCGTTTTTATACATATTATTAACGTTTAAAGCCATCATATTGTTCACACATTTGAAATATCCTTATAGTCAAGTTGGGTTTATATTTTTTTGTGTCAAAGTTTTTATGTCTTTTGTTATATTAGTCAACTTTTGATATCAGGTTGTCAAAATCTCATGTATACCATAACTAGCTTTCATATATATATATATATATATATATATATATATATATATATATTAAAGTGGGAGACACTTTCATTTTAACCATGTTATAAACTATAGGATAAAACTAATCTAAAGTTCATAACAACCTTTAAAAATATGATTAAGGTGAGTTTGGTTTTATATAAACATTTCAAATAAATAAATATTTAATAGAAAAACTTTTAAAAGTTAAAATCTAATAAAAAATATCGGGTATAAAATCGGTTATTAATTCGGTTTTGGTTCGAGTTTAGATTTGATTTTTCGGATACATAAATTTAGAACATATTCTGGTATTTTGTCGAGTTTGGTATCCTCTAATTCGGTATTATTGTTCTTTTTGTTTAAGATTTATTTATGTATTTTTATTTTTCATACAGAGTTTGGTTCAGTATAAATCAAGTTCAAGTTTGGCAAAAAGATTTAATAGAAAAACTCTAAAAATCTAAAATTTCGATATTGATTTGGTTCTTGTTCAGATTTGGTTTAAATTTTCAGATATATAAATTTTGAACCCATTCGGATAGTTTGTCGTGTTTGGTTCTTTTAATTCGAATTGATTTTGGTTTTTGTGTAGTATCTCGAAAACATTATTCAAAATATCAACACGAATCTAAAATCTAAATTAACACGATTAAAAAATTAATCAAATCCTACGCTAATATAACTCGTAAATTGCAACCAAATCCTACAGTGACCCAAATATTCATATAAATCATAATCTTCAATTTTATTTATAAGATAAAGCATCATCATTCGTATACAACCAGAGATCATACAATCTTTTCCTCTTAATTTATTACATGTTACAGAAACAAACGTTTATTTATTATTAAATATTTTTTAGGAGTAGATAACTTTTTTTATATATGCTTGTGATATATTATTATATTTAACCGGTTTTGGGAACTTGAACAACATTTCCGTAATCGTTGACCCAAACGTAAACACGATCACATTTAAAGATCTCAGGAACAGATGTTCCATCCAAAATTATGACTGCTTTCATTTTGGGATTTTCTCTTTCGATCACTTCTTTTGCATACTCTCCTTTTGTCCCCATTAGTTCCGGCCATAACCTTTTTCCTGGATCTGTTTATTATTCGATTTAAACATCATTATACTACAAAATAAATTCCATATGAACAAAATGAAATTTTGGGAGGACGATCTATTTTCTTCTCGGAAAGTACATAGCATCGGAAATCCCGGAACTTACCCTCTTTAAAACTATACTTTCATTTTATATATAATTTTGAAGAAGGTGTAGAGAAACCGACACCGATAGTGCTTAGCACTAGCCCAAGACCGTA
>OVBA01008969.1:0-11476 GCA_900406435.1 Lepidium aucheri | reverse complement strand
TTAGGAATTTAGGATCATATTTTTTGTTAGGATTAAGATCAAAGATATATAAAAACTAAACTAAATCGATTATTGTATTTTATTAAAAACCAATATCGATAGTTATTTTATGTTTAACTTGTTACCAATCTTACTTGATAATTATCTTACCAATATAGCTTTGTTACCAATATGTTACCAATATAATAAGATATTCGATGTTGACTAATTTCAATATAGATAATTATCCATATATAATATTTATTTCATAAGTAAGATCTTTGTAATGTCGATGGATTAATGTATATAGATAATTATATATATATATATAATATTCAATTTATAATTATTATAAATAGATATAATTATTATAATTATTTTAATGAATTTAATTTTTCCATTAGAATATTAAATAACTTTAGTATTATTTCAAGATTATGATATTGTTAGTTATTTACTTTTTGTTTTATGTTAGGATTTGATTCCTTCATATAATAGGATTTTAAATAGATATAAATAGTTTGTGAAATAGTTATAATTATTTTTTGTATTATTTTAAATATATCACCAAAAAGTTTATGATCGTTGGATTTGACACATGGAAAAATCTTTTTAATTACTAATTTTGAGAAACTCTTCTTTATATAATAAGATCGTTGGATTTGACACATGAAAGAATTCTTTTAATTACTAACTTTGAGAAACCCTTCTTTATATAATAAGATAATAATAATACTTTATTTTATAAAAATAAATGTTTAATATCATATTTTTTATATAATACGATTAGTAATGAAAATTACTTTTTGTTAAAATTAATTTTTTAACAATTAATATTCCCGATTTCCTTTTAGATTAAGATTTCTTTTATGTTAGGAATTCTTTTTTTATTAGGGTTATCTAAATATTGAAGAAATCTATTTAAAGATATATTTTATCTAGTTTTTTAAAAAATAAATAAATCCAGGAAAATTTTGGATTATTGGATCTGACACATGGAAGGATCTTGTTGATTGTTAACTTTGAGAAATCTTTCTTTGTATAATAAGATATATATTAATATATTATTAGGGAATTTTATTAGATTGACCTAAAGTTTGGTTGCAAATACAAAAGTAGACCCTAATTTGAGTCAAATGCAAAACTAATTCAAAAGGCCAGTAAAATTATAATATTCTCTTTAATGAACAAAAAAAATATCACAATTACAATTTTAACATTTGGTAGCCTATAATTAAAATTTACTCGTATGTAGACTACATGTAAAATCTACAAGGTAAACTACATATAAAGTCTACAAGGTAGACTTCAAATAAAGTCTACTTTGTGATTTAATTTATTTAAAAATATTTTATTTAATAAAAATAATTTGATGAAATATTAGTATACATAACCAAAATATAAGCAATTAAGAAGTATTAAAATTAAAATCTATGAAATTAAACTAACAAATATCATATTTCCTAGATTTTGACATTGTGAATTGGTAATGAGTGTAAGATATGTAACTTTAGGGTTTGACATTAACTTTAGGCATTAGGGTTTATTTAAATTTAAGATAGTATGTACTTTTTTCAAATTTTTGTATGAAATCTTGAGTTTTGAATATATCAATAATAAGTTATTTTTTAAGTTGGGACCATAAAATATAAAATAAGCAATATTTGGTTTAGAAATTATGTTTAGGGTTTAGAGTTTAGGGTAGATTTAAATAAAGTTTTCAGTATAGATTTCTTATAAAGTCTACAAGGTAGACTATATATGAAATCTACTTTGTAAATTTTTATTTATTCTTAAATTGTTTAAATAATAACAAATAATTTGATGAAATATTTGCATATATAACCAAAATATAAGCAATTAAAAAGTATTAAAATTAAAATTTATTAAATTAATATAACAAATATCATATGTTAGATTTTAGCATTATGAGTTGGTAATGAGTGCAGAGTTTATATTATGTAAGATTAGGGTTTGACATTATGAGTTGATAATTATATAATACTTGTATTTTTTCAAATTTTTGAGTGAAATCTGGTTTCAAATTTTCTTATATAAGTTTTGTTTAAAGTTAGACTATTAAATATACAATAACAAAAATTTGGTTTAGAAAATATGTTTAGGGTTTAGGGTATTGGGTTTAATGTATATTTTATATAGAGTTTTTAGAATATATTTTATATGAAGTCTATAATGTAGATTTCGTATTAAGTTTAAAATTTGAATTTTGAAATGCAAATGAAAATTTATTTACCCAGAAACTTGACCAAAATTACTCTCACTAAACCGGAGTAGACTAAAAATTAGATTGGCTTGGCAATAATCAAATATTGTACCAACTATTTCATCCTAAAATTTAACCTACATATAAAAAAAATTTGTGTGTAAAAAAATCTAACAACCTCCATCTTTTTACAAACCGGTTTTCTCTCTATATTTTTCTCTCCACCACCAACGCATCTCCGACCCACATCGGCAGGGTTCTTCTGCCGGAGTGTAGCACCCCATCGTCATGTCGACTCTCTGCAGCTGCCGATACTATTTTCACATCTCTCTTCTTCTATATCTTCCTTTTAACATCTCTTCTTTCTTCTTCTTTATCTCACTCTTCTCTCTTCTTCAATTTGCAGTTCGTCGGACGTCGAGATCTCCTATTTTCTGGTCGTCGGACATCAAGACCTCTCTCCTTTGCAACCGCAGGTGATGCTACCTCTTCCCCTTCCTTTCTCTCTCCTTCTCCTCACATTTTCTCTCTATTTCTCTTTCTCTCTCTCTCTCTCTCTAACGATTCTTTCAATTATTTTGTAGGGAAATCAGCGGTTCTCCTCTTTCACCGGATCTCCTTTGTTTCATGGTGGCCGACTCTCTATTGTTTGTCAAATCTCCTCTGTTCACGGTCACCGGCTCTCAGATCTGTTTTTTTTTGTGGTTAATGAGTTGATTTTTTGGGTTAAAATTTTATTTGTTTGTTTGGGTTATACATTTTCATTTTTTTGAGTTAACAATTGATAGATTAAAAACTGATATGCTGATCGACATTTGTTAGATTATCGACATTTGCATATTTGTTCTGCTTGATTATCAACATTTGCTGATTTACAATGTAGACTGTGTGTGTTGAGTTTTAATGTAGATTTAATGTGTAGATTTGTTACGTAGACGTTTTGTGTAGAGTTTTAATGTAGACTTAATGTGTAGATTTGTTACGTAGACTTTGTGCATAGAGTTTTAATGTAGACTTAATGTGTAGATTTGTTACGTAGGCTTTCTGTGTAGAGTTTTAATGTAGACTTATGTTTAGATTTGTCATGTAGACTTTATGTGTTGAGTTACAATGTAGACTTTATGTATTTATATATATTTTTTATTCCTGTTTATAGGATATGGATATTCCAGAGTTTCCATTACGGTGGTTCACATAAGATTTAGAACCATAGCCGCCAGGAAGAAGTATTAACTATTACGGTGGAAATACCAAGCTGATGAATGCATTAGCGAATGCATTAAGAGAAGGTGAATGGAATGAATTACGCAATTCTAGAGTTGGTGTGTTTGTGAAATTCCATGAACTGAAGTTCGATTGGGCATCAAGACTTGTCTATTATCTGCACACTCTACAGTTGGAGTAAAAGAAAAAGTAGGAGATGTGGTGTCTCATTGGGGCACAACCAATCAGGTTCTCTTTAAATGAGTTCAAACAACTCACTGACTTAGAATGTAAGTATGTATGGCATGTTGATGAGCTTCCAGACTGAAGAGATTAATGAGATGATAACGTTTTGGGAACTTCTTAGAGTTTCCTTGAGAATTGGACCAACTCCTGCTGATTTGGTCGAAGCAGTTCGTCGTGTAGGACATGATCTCGAGAAAACCGGATGAGGCTAGGTTATATGTCCATCTACGCGTCCTATACCGAAGGAGTGGGGTCGTCAACAAAGATTTCATTCCATTTTGCTAGTATGGTAATGAATCAAGGTGAGTTTGAGACTACCCATGGGGAAAGGTTTGTTTCAAAATTTTGATGGATAACATTAAGTCAAATACACTTGAAGGGTTTGCCCAAATTCTTCAAATCTGGCTATATGTTGCTCTTCCTAATTTTGGATCCAAGTGTGGTGAACCTTTACCATGCAATCCAACTCCATCGGTGCTAGGTTTTAAAGGGAGTAAACTTCGCAAGAATATCAAGGAAAACATACTGAAACAAGTTTTGATTTTTTTCCCTAGTTCTTCTGTTTTGAATTTTGACATAATTATAATCCAGTTTTGGGGTGTAATGTGGTTTTGATTAACTAGGCTTCTAATTTTTTATTTTCTTTTATTGTAGGTAAAAGTAAACAACTTCACCTACTTGGAGTATGAGGAGATGTTTCCGGTTTAGGATGATGATATTGAAGATGTCAAAGTTGACAACATCATAAAAGCTATGTTTAGAAAGCTCAACAACAATTCTTCTTGGACATGGACGATATCTCATTGGAAGACTGAAGATGTAATGACTTTGGAATCTGAGCCATCTAAAAAAGTGCAAGAAAAAAAGAGAAGTGTGGAGCTACTGGTGGAGATAGTTGGTAGAAAGAAGTATAAGGCAACATCAACATTTGTGTCGACTTCTGTTCTTTGTAGAACTGAAGCTAACTCTCTTGAGGCATTAAAGGCACATCTGGAGCTGTGTTATAAGAACATGACATCGAAGCTGATGGGTAGTATTCACCAAGGAGAAGCTAGGATAACAGCAGGTATTGCTGTCTTAGCTGATCGGATGTATGCTGTTGAGACTGCACTAGAAGAGCTTACGCGTCATTGTAAGGAGGAGATCAAGTCGAGTAAAGAAGACACAATACCTGACCAGATTACACAGAGCAACTCAGTTCTAGTCGATGCAGGGGTTAGTTCTGATCCCTCTAAAAGGAATAAAACAATAGTTGCAAACAAAAAGAGAGGCAAAAAATAAGCAGCTTTGTTTCTTTGTTTGGTTGTTTATTTCAGACTTTGTTTGGTTGTTTGTTTCAGACTTTGTTTGGTGTTGATACTTGTAGTTGTTGTATAAACCTTGGTTTTTGGTTTTGTGAATTGTAGACTTTGCAGAATGGTGTTCCTAGTGAGAGTGTGAATGGTGATTTACAATCAATTTTTTCATTATGGACAATAAAGCGGCTGATGTTGACTTTGATAAAATTCCCAGAGACGAGCAGGATCAGAAAAAAAGCACAGTCCTTGGTTCGAGAAAAAAGTGAACAAGTTAGGAAGCTTGCTCCTACACAACTCAGTCCTTTCCAGGATAATAGCACTGTCAAACATATCATTCGTAAACGCCTAGATATGATCATTTCCAAGTGATTGATAGTAAGAAGCTTGAAGCATTAGATGAGTTGTTGAAACTTGATCCGTAAGTTGTTATATTTTAATGATCTATTATTAAACAATCAAACTGTTAGATGGCTGGTACATAATCATGTTTTATATGGTGTAGAGAATACAAGAAGAAGAAAAGAAATCCTAAGTCCTCTCTTAGTTGGTTTTCGATTCTGCGGCAACTCCAAGAGTGGTTACATGATATAGTATACTAAATTCAAAGACTTAATTTGCATAGTTAATTCTCATACTTAGTGTTGCAGAATTAGTATGCAAACTTTATAATTGTTTAACCTCTTATATATATTTAACTTTGTGATTGTCTCTTGTAGCACTTGGATGTAGGGATTAATCTTTTGAGGGGTCAATAGGCAAAGCATCCAGAATGGATTATGACAGATCATTTTTGTTTTCTTGACTCTACGCTCAGCATGTTATAGGTTAACAAATACCCAAAATTTGTGGAGACATCTGCCCTGCCTGCTAAAGCATATGATTACTTCTTAGGAACAGAACCATCTTACTGCAGATCTGATAAACATTGGGGCTGGAAGTGGATGATATATATGTCCCTTTGAATATCACACAAAGTGAGATTGCCTAGATGGTTCTCTTTTTGCTTGCATACTAATATAATGATGATTCAACTGCTATATTTTATGGAGTTCATTGGGTTATTTTGTCCATCTCAATTCCGAATAGACACATAACTATTTGGATAGTGGAGTGAAACACACACGTGCAACACAAATGGCAGAGGCAGTTGAGCCTATTGCTATGCTCATGGCTCATATACTTTATGAATTGGTGCCACGTGAAGATAGATACATGCATCCACTTACAAAGTTCACACACGAGCGATTTCCTCCTTCTAAAATGACCCAAAACGTGATCAGTGGCGACTGTGGTGTGTACAGTCTAAAAGTACATAGAGTGTCATGCTCTTGGTGTGCCATTCTCCCCAGGGCTATGTGATTCCAACATCAAGCAGATCAGAGATAAGTTAGCTATATATATATCACGAGGCTAGCATTAAGGGAACCGAGAAGCAGGGGTGTAAAGGTTTGGACCTATACAATCAAAGGTAGTGTTGAGGTCCAAAATTTTATCTGTATTATTTGTTTTGATTCTTGCAGCCTTGTTTTTGGGTAGTTGCAAGAGAACTTATATTTTTGGGATGGTCTAACAGGCTATATTTTGGTAACCTATCAGAAACTATTCGTGTATGTGATAGGTTATGTATTTTGGGTATTGGATATTTGACTAATTATATCTAAGTCGATTTAATATGTAAGAATTGGTTTTGGGCTGCTTTTCTCAGCTTGAGTCATAGCCCTCATGCTATATGTAGTGAGGAGTTTAGCCAGAACATATACCATCCCAGAGTTCTCATCATCCCCCATAATCGTCCTTCCACTTGGTGTCTTGTCCAAAATTTCCTTCAGTCCCATAACTAGTTGCTGCATTTCCCCTAGGTTGATTAGTATAGCGGTCGGTCTTGCATAAAAGATGTTTGCAACAACTCTCCTCACATAATTAAGACAAGGGCTCCTAATCCAGCTCCCCTTGCTTCATAATGGATAAAATTTTTTAGCTCCACTGATCATATTCCAGACTTCATCAAGCTCATTATCATCTGTGTTTGGGTACACTACATCTCCAAAACAAAAACCAAATAATTCATCCATCTGCCTTAGAGTAAACTTGAAGTTCTGGTTATGGACCTTGAAGCTTATGTATCCAGCAGCTCCATCCCTCTCCAGTAATCCTGGGACTTTGGTGACATACTATCAAAAGTCCACGGTTGCTAGAAACCGCAAAATCTACTTTTATAAGTGCTAGAGATGAGATACATAACACGTGTCAACCCTTCAGCTTCAAACAACCTATTCACATCCCTGGTGATGCCTATCCAGTCCATTATCTCCGTGTGAGGGTAGATAGTACCCTTTACACCCATTATCTTCAGTGCTTCATAGGTCTTTTTTGGTACGGCTGTCTACCTTGTAGCATTTCCTCGCTTCTCTGCCTGATCAACCTTGAAATCCATCCTTGCTTCCTCCTCTAAATAGCCTCCTCTCATAAGGGTTCTTATGTTCCTTAGGTACTCTATATCCGGCTCCTCTTTGGTTTCATCATTCCCTGAACCGCCGATTTAATCATTACCCCCACGGTCTTCTTGTTCTTGATCCACATCTATTGGCGAGCCCTTCTGCGCTTCACTGCTCTCATATGTACTCTCCTCTTTTCTCTCAGACGGTGATGCTATCCTTTTACCCTTTTTCATTGTTGGTTTGGAAGTCCCTGCTCCTTGCGTCCCACTTACACCCCAATCGTGCAATCCATAGATCAGCTTTCTATTATGCTCTTTGCGCAGGGAGTCTCTAAGAGAATCCACAAGAGATCAGGATCTCAACTCTCAGTGAGTAGGAGAGAGAGTACTTACAGCTGAGCTTCTTACAATCAGTTCCTGAGCAGGCTCCTCGTCTCCACTCTCTGAATTGGATTATGAACTTATATCTACTTACACTGCTCCTTCTTGGATTTGGCTTAGGTGGCGAGTTTTCCAACTTTGAATCATTATCACGCTTTTTCCTTTCCCTAGCATGGCCCTTTGCCCTTCTCCGGATCATTTTGGCACGTTTATCAGGCAGAGAATGAAAAGACATGGCTGAATGTAGAAAAATCAAACCCAGAAACCCTTATGCGGTGGTCAGAATAGTGTCCTTGTGGTGGTTTCTATGAGTGGAGTTCTCAATTCGTTAGTATCTCAGAACACGATCTATTTCTCTCAGGCCTCGCGGCTTCTCCTCGCGGTTGATCTGCGAGCGCTGCTTCTTCTTTACAGAAAACCCAAGGCTAGATAGAGAAAACTTTTAAGAGATAGAAAGTGCTGAATGTTCTGTGTGGAGTAGTGGCAAGGCTGATGAGGTATTTATAGGGAAAGGGAAAGCTAGGGATTTGGAGCAAGTTGCATTTAGTGGGGGACAAACTCTCAGTCCAAGGGTGCTCCTCGTGACTCTCCCTTACAAGTATGAACAGATCTCAGCCTTTAAATTCAAATTGGGTCAATAGGCCGTTGGACCCTTAACTCACATAGAACCACTCGCATACAATAGTGGAGTTAACTTAACTCTTGCCAGCCATGTAGGTCCCACTTGCTAACCATGGTGGAGTCAAGTTAACCACACCTTCTGAAAGCTATTAATTAGCATTGCCACTCGTGGGCTACTTGCAGATCAGGCTTCGAGTACTATCCTGCCCATTCTCATTATCCAACCTAACCCTTTATACTGCTCAGTGAATAGTCTAGCTCCTTGATATGGATCATTCTCTTGTTTAAAGAAATATCTAAACGACAAGAGAAATGTCAAACATATATATAGAGTTGATTCAGTATGAACATATAAGTGCTTAATCTCAAATCATTATGAATTAAATCCATAGATTAGGAAATGAGTTATTTTAAGAGAATGTGATTAACTGGCTAAGTAATTGGGTGATGTATTATAGTGAACTGGGTGATGTCAATAGAGGATCAAGACATAGTATTCCAAGATATGTCCCCTAATGACATCACTCACTTAATACATCACCACGTATAAGGACACATTTTTTTGGCTGCTCAAGTAGTCCCCCTCAGTGAAGTTATATGCATGAATTGGACACTACTTGAGCTACCTACTCGCAATCCAGCTGTGAGTGTTGTTGTTTATTAGCTAGAAAATTTAGAACTTTATATTGGGCCTGCGAGGTCCAAGCGCAAGGCATATTAGTTCTTGGCTTGTTAGGGTTCAACCTTCCTTAATTACTGTCAAGAACATTGCTTTGGGTCCTAGTAAGCTCATTGCACCTGAAAATAGACGATCCAACAACACACAAAAAGAAAATACTTCGCAAAATAAAGCAAAAGCAATAACAGAGTCTTAAAAGAGAATATATACAATGAAAATTCATGGGATTTCCTTCCAAGTGAGCTTGTTTAAAATCTCAAGCTCAACTCTTCATATTTTCAATCAAAATGGTGAAGGGAGAAGAACCAGAATCCCCTCCTCATTGGTGTCAACAACTTCTTTGTCAACAATTCCCTTGATCACAAAATCTTGGCCCCCAATGGTTGGCCTCTTTGAATCATTCTTCAGATTGAACTCCATCTTGATGTCCTTTCCCAAGTTCAGCTCTATGGTTCTGTTTCTGACATCGATCATGGCTCCCATTAAGGCTAAGAATGACCTTCCAAGTAGTAAAGGATCGTGAGGCTCTTCATCCATTTCAAGTACCACGAAGTCTGTTGGAACTTGGACATTTCCAATACTAACCGGCAAATCCTCCAAAAGTCCTTGAGACAACCTGGTTGATCTGTCACCAAGGTTTAATGATAGCTTGCAATGCTTATAGGTGTTGTATCCAAGCCTTTTAGCAATCGACAACGGCATAAGGCTGAGTAAAGCTCCCAAATCACACAAATATTTGTTGAAAGTTAGATGACATAATGCATAGGACAGAGTGAAGGTCCCAAGATCTTCCAAATTCTCGACCATTATTGTCTTCTGCTAATGAGGTAATACATGCATTATAACATTATTGCACTCTTGGGTCTCAAGAGAAAGACCTTCCACTTCCTTAATCTTTGCCTTAATAGCCTCCTCCAAGAATCTCTTGTACTGAGGTATAAGAGAAAATGCGTCCAAGATAGGTATCTTCAGCTCAATCTCTTCATTTTCTTGTCAAAGAGATTCTTATACCTCTCAGTTTTGCCTTTCTTAAGGTGTGCAGGGAAAGGTGCCTTAGCCTTGACTGAACTTTGAGTCACACATGTGCTCAAATCTTCATAAACAGCAGATTTTGGAATAGATGAAGGTTCTACTCGAAGTGGACTGTGAGGTGTACCCACAAGGCCTTCAGTTGGAGGTGATTAATCATCTTGTTTCCCCTCCCCTTCTTTTTCCACGCTGTCCTCAGTGTGTTCTTTTCCCTCAGCATGAATAGGTAGTACTTTACCGCTTCATAGTGTGATAGGCTGAGCGGTGTATTCCTTAGGATTCTGTACTGTTTTACCTAGTAGTTGGCCACTTATTTTAACAGACAAAGAAGCTTGTTGGCTCTCTACATATTTCAGCCTTGCATTCAGAATTATTATGAAAAAAACCGGATACATGATTCCTCAACTTTGCAATTTTGGAGTTGAAGAAGAATTTTGCAAGGAACACTCTCTCGCAATCTAAATAAGTTGTTATTGTACTTGGTGGAAGGTGCTTTTCCCATAAGTGTGTTTTGTCTCCAAGTGAGAATGGAAATAGCCTTAGCTTTAATGCGTCTTCACTTACACTATTGATCCTTGTTAGGCTACAAAGCCTCTCAAACTCATCCAGATGGTCCAATGGATCTTAAGAAGTCAACCCATGGAATTTGATGCCTTGGACCATAGCAATGAGACCACTCTTAATCTCGAAGTTGTTGTTTGGAGTGGTTGATGGGAGAATATCATGCCTTTTAGTGTGAATATTGGGTGCATCACCAGCTCCAATACACCTTGGGCGTCTAGCTTGTGCCCTTGTTGTTTGAGCCGCAAAAACTAGAGGTGGTGGTGTACCATCAGTGGATCCCTCTAGAGTTGTGTTGGGGGTCCATATCTACTGGTTACGTATTGTTTGTCTGAATGCTTTCCCTTTGCTCTCTAAGATCTGGTGGAAGCAAATGGATGTTTTCCAAATATCTGCGTAAGTTTGGATTGCCTTTTGATCTTGTTTGCTTGAACCTCAGAAACCCAACTCAGAAAGCAGAGCTCAATTCACAAGAGTCAAGCTGGTTTGGCGAGTGCAGAAGAGGATTGGACTGAACGCTGGCCTCACGGCTGTTCATGTGAGTGCAACCTGCGAGTAGTCCTGAAACTTCACCAAAAACACCAAATATTTTTAGTAGCAACGGAACCTAGTCTCAAGAGATCCAAGTGTTCGAGTGTAGCAAAGCAAATCACCAAAATGGCAACGGCGCCAATTTGATAAAAGGATTTTTCCTCCCAAATGGCAATGGGGTGATATGTCTGGATTTTAACGCTTTTTAGGACCATTCTTAGAGTCATTTTCCCACAATATCATAGCATTTGCATCATTCTAGAGTCCTTTTAGGATAATTTTCATGT
>OVBA01008968.1:0-11478 GCA_900406435.1 Lepidium aucheri | reverse complement strand
TTTGAGAGCTCACTAGAAATATAGCCTATCTTTGTGACAAATTGATAGGTTGTCTGAACTAGAATCTAGTATTAGATAAGTTGCTTACAAGTATTCACTGAGTATTGGTTCGATATACCCATCTACTTACCATTACCCTTCAATGATTTGATTCCATAGACCAAAAATCTTGTTATCAAATTGGCATCGTTGCCAAATCAGTTTTTGCTTGTTCCAACTTATAGTTTGCTAGTTTTAGGATCAGATCCATTGTCTTTTATTCAAACTTGTCTGTATTTCACTAAACTTGGATCCCTAAGGACCAGACCTCAAACTTATAGTTTCCTCTGACAATGCCACTTGGCAGTCCCTGAGAGAATCCTGAGTAGCGAAGCCGATTTTCTGTAATAAAGGTTAAAAAACCTTTTGCAGAGCCCAAATGTCATCATTACTGTGTCAGAAGATGGTAATCATTAGGAGTTAAGATCACCAAGCTTGGATATACTGTCTTGTCCTTCAATGATAAGTGAGAGGGAGCAGATTTTATAACTGAAATCTGCAATGGCAAGAGGATCAAAGGTGAGGTTGCTACGAATAAGATATGAGAGATTCCCAAGGGAAATTGTAGAATATGGACTCCAGGATGTTTGTAAGGATGTGTGTATGGATTAGGTGGGCCCTGGAGTTGGCTTAAGATAAAATGAGTTAATCTGATTGAGTCAATATGAGAGCCATTTGTAGAGATTTCCTTTGGTGAGGAAACAAGATATGATTCATAAAGGATCATGCATGGTTCTGTAGCCAGATAAGGAGGCCAAGACCAATGTAGTCATTGTACCTTCCTTGAAGGACTACACTATCAGTTATTGCCTTAGCGTTCTTGTTCTGGCTAGGAGATATATGATTAAAATTGCATACCGTGAATCCTCTGATCAGAGTCTTGATCTTGTTTAACCATGCTCTATGTTTGGGCCATTGTGGTGGGTTGGAGACTGCTGCAAAAATGGTTATGTTGGTGATGTGTATAGTGACATTAGAGATATGTAACTCCAGCAGGAATTGCAGAGTCCATATTAAGCCTGAGAATATCAAGGCTAAGGGGGAAGTGGAGTCGTGTAGGACATGCCTAGCATGTAAGAGGTTTTGTTGGTGTTTACTGTGGAGTATGATGGCTGCTCCATGCAGGTGATACTGGTTAGACCAGGCTACTTCCAAATTAATCCAATGATCAGTTTTAATTTCCTCCGTATTAGCAATATAAGAGGTCTGTCTTCTTAAGAGGTTAGCTCTATTAGTGTTATCCTTATAGATCACAGATCATGATTCCGCTTCCGCTATAGTTTCATGTGCTTTGAGTAGCAAGTTGGGTTGACCATTTTGGATAGCAATTTCATTCCTAACCTTCCAGATTGTCCATAAAAATCCACGGGAACTTGTCTTTATATTCTTTGTGAGGCTGGTCCTGTCTAGTGGGGTCTAGAAGGAAAGCAAAATTTGTGTGAAGGGAGGATAAGGAGAAGCCGAGGGGAGGGATGATTACATTGGATAGAGCCCAAAATTGCCTTGCCGTAGAGCATTAGAAGAGGCAGTGGTTAATAGTTTCAGCTGTGATTCCACAGATGGGACACTTATCCCCAGTGTCAATATTCCTTGTTTTTAGCCTTTCATGTACCACTACGCCTCCAGAGAGGGCTCTCCATAAAAAGATAGAGATTTTCCTTGGGATCTTTAAGTTCCATAATCTGTTCTTTAATTGGTTCTCCAAAAGGTTGGTGGTCTGTTGTGTTTGTAGGGTCTGATGTTTGAGATGGTAGAGCAAGCGATATCCGCTTCTTACTAAGTATGTACTAGATGGAGTGTAGCTCCGGATCCAGGAGTCTTTTGAGTCAGTGCAGGGAGGCGTGGAGAGAATTAGTTTGGCATTTAACTCCAGAAACTTTTATTTAACCTTAGTGTGGTTCCGGTTTCCATTATGAATTAGTTGTGAGACTTTGAGATTTATGTAAATCTGGGCTCCTTACTAATAGGAAGTCTGGGTTGTCCATCAAAAACCACTTGTTAGACCATACATAGGTGTCCTGGCCATTCCCAATTTGACGTAGTAATCCTTTAAGTAGGAGTTCCTTTCCATAGCTGATACTAGACCAAGCATATGATTGTTTATTCGCATAACCACTTGATAAAAAGTTTGTGTTGTGAGAATATTTGGCTTTGTACATTCTTCCCATTAGTGATTCAGGTTGAGAAAGAAATCTCTAAGCTTGCTTGGTGAGTAATGCTTGGTTAAAGTGTTCTACTTCTCTGAAACCTAAACCTCCATCTTTTTGTGTATGCACATTTTCTTCCAAGATACCCAGAGAATATATATTCAATCTTTTCAGTGTTCCACCAGTATTTAGTGACTGCACTTGTGATTTTTTGGCATATGGATGTGGGAAGTTTGAAACTGGACATTGCGTAGACTAGGAATGCCATTGCAACAGACGTAATCAAAATCTCTTTCCCACCCAGTGATAAGGTTTTGGAGAACCAGTTGTCCATGCTGGAGTCTAGTTTCTTTGTAATGTATTGAAAGATCTATTTCTTTGAACCTCGAAAGCATTCTGGAAGTCCTAGGTTTTTCCTAATACCATGGTACTGGTTAATGTTGAGTATTGTTTTGATTTCCTTCTTCCTTTTTGCTCTGACGTGTTTCCCAAAAGCAATGGCTGTTTTGTCAAAATTGATGCTTTGTCCTGATATATGTTTGTATATTTCAAAGCATCTTTTAAGTTCTAAAGCTTCCTAGGGTGAGGCTTTACAGACGAAAAGGCTATCATCTGCGTATAGAAGATGTTGAATAGCTTGATGTTCCGTGTGGAATTTGATACCTGAGATTCTCTGGTTAGAAGTTGCCTTGTTCATTATGTGGATTAAGCCTTCAGTTCCCACAACAAAGAGGAAAGGGGAGAGAGGGTCTCCTTGTCAAAGGCCTCTTCCCGGAGTGATGTAACCGTATGGGGAGCCATTAATGAGAACTGAAAATCTGACATATGATACACAGAACATAATCATTTGGACCCATTTATGGTTGAAGCCTAGCTTTAGAAGTATGGTTTCAAGGAATTTCCATTCAAGTCTGTCATAGGCTTTAGACATATCATTTTTAACTGTCATGAAGTTTATCTGCCCATCTTTGTTGGTATGTAGGTGATGCATGATTTCATGGGCGAGAAGAACATTGTCAGAAATTAGTCTTCTAGAGGTAAAAACACCTTGAGTTTCAGAGACGAGTGTAGGTTGGAGGTGTTGTAGTCTTGTGACTATGATTTTAGTCAGGATTTTATACATTACCTTGCATAGACTAATTGGTCTAAAGTCTTTCATCTCAGTTGGATTGGAGCGTTTAGGAATCAGAGCAATATGTGTATAGTTCCAATCCACGTGGAATTGTTTGTTTTGAAAGGCTTTTATGATATCAGTAGTGAACTTGTCCGCTACAATGTTCCAGTATGATTGGAAGAAAGCACCCGTCATTCCATCCGGTCCAGGAGCACTATCACTTTTGATGATGAAAGCTGCTCTTTTGATTTCTGTCGTGGTTATCTGTGCCATAAGTTGGGAGTTCATGGTCTCAAAACTTTGGGGGTGATGTCATTGAGTGCATTTAGGATGCCAGTAGGGTTGATTGATTTGAAAAGGTTGGCAAAGTAGTTTGCAGCAACATTCCCTTTAGAGCCTTCTTCAAATTGCATAATACCTCTCTCATCCCTTAGTCCAATTAGCCTGTTTTAAGTTCTTTTGTAGTTGATGTATCTCTGGAAGAATTTGGTATTCTGATCTCCTTGAAGCAGCCATTTTTCTTTGTTCTTTTGTTTCCAGAATTTTTCCTCGTCATTTATTTGTAGATCAGTTCCTTGTTGAGGTTTCCCACTAATTGAAAGTCCAGGATAATTTTCGACATTTCCTCATCAATTTTTCTTTGTATCTGGTCTGTCGGGTTGCGGGCCTTTTCCTTTTCAAGCTTTTTCTATATTCTTGCAGGCACCAATACAGTCAAAAGTATTATGATCTTGCAAGTTGGGGTTCGGGACCAGAAATTGTGAATCAGGTCTCTAAAACCTCTTTTATTGATCCATCATTTGTCAAAACAAAATTTGGACATGAAGTTTGAGGTGTCAGCCATTATCTAGGTGAAGAGTGGACGGTGATCAGATCCAGTGATGGTGAAGTAAGTTGTGGTGGTTCTCATGAAGCAGGACCATCATTCTGTGTTTCCAAAACTCTAATCCAGTCTACATCGGACCCAGGAGTTGTTTCTCATATCCATCCAAGAAAAATGAGGGCCAAAACTGATAATCTCTTTGAGACGGCATCTTTTAAGAAGAATTCTGAAGGGGTAGAAGGAGCTACTTGGCCTTCTGGAGCCGCCTATTTAGTCTTCATGTGAGATGATTTCGTTGAAATCCAAATGAGAAGCCAAGGCTCGTGTCTATTTTCCCCCATTTTGCCAATCATCTCCTATACTGTTGGTCTATGAGCCGTCACAGGGTGACCGTAGATGAAGAGATGTGGACTTTTCTGTTATCTAATAGGAGTGTAATGTAAATCAGATCTGCAGAGCTGCTGTTGACTTGTAGTTGAAAGTGTTGTTTCCAAAACAAGGCGAGACCTCCACTTAGACGTTGTGGTTCGACTGTATGGAGATAATCATATCTTGTCCAGTGTTGGATTGATTTAAGTTATGGTTTCTTATTTTTTGTCTCTATGAGAAACATGATGTCAGGAAATAGATCTTATCTTATTTCCTTTAGAAGTCGAACTGTCAAGGTGCTCCCCACTCCTTGTCATTTCCAGCTCAGGATGGTCATGGCAAATTGGGTGGCTTCTTGGCAGCCACCAGACCAGAGAGAGAGGAAGTTATTTCCTTTTGAAGTTTAATGTTGGTTTCTAAGGTTATTCATTTCCTTTTTGAGAAATATTGACGCTCGTGTTTGAGGGAGCTACTGGGTGACTGCGATGAGACATAAATGACTATCTGTTGCTCCTTGCTATTCGTATCTTGTTTCAGAGTCATGCCCATTGTGGCGTGCAAGGTGTGTTCCTCTTCATCTTTTGACTCTATGTTATTGGAACAAAATCTCTTGAGAGAGTTTGAGTTCTTTTGCCTGTTTTCAGGACTTGGTTCCTTCGTGGCTAAGTTGTGGTGAGTATGGTAGTCCATACAATCTGGGCCAGTGGTAGTTACAGTGTTAAAGTGGGGTTGGCTTGACGGTTCTCCCTCCTTTGTAGAGTGGATGTTGAGAGTACTAGAAGGTTTTTTAGTGGGGAGTGAGTTAGTGTGTGTGGTATCCTCTTCAGGATGCTTTTGTTTCCTTCCCCATTTTGTGTGACCATCCTCATCTTCATTCATTAATCCGCAACTTTCCTCACTGTCAGTGAGTACTCTGTATTTGTTGCACATTTTCCTGACCCTTTCGAATTCAACTTTCACCTCTATGGTTTCTCCTAAGGGAAATCTGAAGGTTCTGGTTCTCTTGATCGGGTTATTAGTGTTGAACAGAATTTTGATTCTGACAAAGGAGTGTAGGTGAGTCTTGTTGGGATCAAAATCCACTTCCAAGACATCACCTATTGAGGTGGCAATAGCTTTAAAGAGGTCAATGTTGAAGAATTTGCTAGGGATTTCTGTTAGTCTAATCCACATAGGTACTTTAACTAAGCAATCATCAGAGAAGTTTTTATCTAATTTTGATATGGTGAATCCCCAATTTTCGAAATTCCAGAAACGGTACTGAAGGATTTCTTCCATTTCTTTACTAGATTGGAAGCAGAAAAGAAAAGTATCTTTGCCCAGAACTGTCCCTTTGATCCTATTACTGAGTCTCCATATCCTAGGCATTCCCATCATCAACCTAGCAATGTTGTGGGCTTTTGAGTTTAGAAGTTTACCTATGATTGTGAGTTCATCCTCCGGTATTATGCTGTAGCATCCCGAGCTTGGTAGATCTATTATTTTATCTTCCTCAATCACCATAGCTCGCATTTCTTCAATTAGCTCCTAGTCCATTTAGTGCAGGTCGTCGACGGTGTGGACCAACAAGAAAGAGGAGGCAAAAATCTTCCATTGTTCAGATTCAGAGGAGCTTGAATGAGGATCTTGGAGTGAGAAGGTGTAGATTCAGATCCAGCTGAAGTGATGACGCTATTGCTTTGGTGAGGAGGGAGCGAGTAAAAATCACTGTCAATAAATAGAAATCTTCAGAGGTGGAGTTGGCGAGTTACTGAAGAGAGTTTTCCGAAAGATTCCCGTGAGAGAGTTGTCGCCGGGAGCACCAACGAGATATTCACGTATCTAGGATAAATTCTTGATTCAATATACAAGTTTTATGCTGCAAATTGTTTATACAATCATTTTCACTTTTTTCGATGCAGTTTTTTTCTGCCCATTATTTAGATTATAAACATAAAATTCGAACCTTTTATTTTTAGGCATTTTATAAAGTTTAAAAACCCTAATTGCAATCTTCTTCTAATCAAACCTTCAAAACTCGGTTTTTTCTTCTTCTTATTCTGATAAAATGTTTCTCTTTACTTTCTTTTTATTTTGATATCAGATCTATGGGTAGCAAAAGGAGGAAGCTTGACTCTACTGATGCAGTCAGCTTTCTTCTAGATGAGATACTTGTTCTTATTTTGTCTTATCTTACCCCTAAACAAGCTGCTGCTACATCTGTTCTCTCCAAAAGGTGGAGGTATCTATTTCCATTGATGAATCAACTCTTTGCCTGTAAACATCACTTCTACTTGATCCCGAGGAGTACGGTACAAGAAAGAGGAATGATGTTATTCATCAGAGCTTTAGGAATTTCGTTGATAAACTTATTTCTGATTGCAATTCCATAAAGAACATAAAGAAACTCTCACTAATATGTCGAGATAGTCATATCAGTGTTGCTCATACTAAACGTTGGATACTCAAAGCCTTGGAACGAGGTCTTCTAGATCTTGATCTACGTTTGAAATTTAGTATGGATCGTGTGAGAATACTTGAGATGCTGGTTAAGCTAACGTTAAGAATAGAGTTTAGATTTATTCCAAAAACATTTCCACAAGTGTCTCTTCCAGAAATTCTTAGTTTATATATTTTAAAAATATTTAATTTAATATTAATACATAGTTTAAACATATGCATAATGAATTTTGTTAGATATATAATTTTATTTTATGATTTCTAAAAGATTTAAAAAATAAAAATGAATAATATAAAAATGAATTAAATAATTTCAAAACTATAAAAAATTAAAAAAATTATAATACAATTTGGACCATTTATAAGTAGACATGTGTTTTATAAGAATTTTTTTTATGAATTTTCAAATGATAAACAATTCTCACTCTTTTACATTAAAAAAGTATGGTTTAAGTTTCAGAGAAATTGAAAGGGTCCTACTTTATATATATAAATAAATAGTGTTATTTAAGAAGTTATGTTGTCTTTTCATTTAATTTTATATAAGAGTCCGAGTATATAAGACCTAACCCTAAAACTTTGGAGAATTAATCAACAATCTCATTCTTATCTTCTATTCTTCCCTTCTTTCCTTTCTCAAACTACTATAGATAAACCCAAGCTTACCAGTGGTATCAGAGCCAAGTTATGGGCTCAACACCAGACCAACGAACCTCTAAATCTTCTGCTTCCACTGTTTCACAAAATTTGACCCAACTTCTCGAAGCTCAAGTCTAGAAGCTGAAGAAAAACACGGTTGCGTTGAAAAAGTTAACGGGTCGGAGATCTCGAATATAGACCAGAAAGTTGACGAAATGAATAAGAAAGTTGGGAAATTGGACAGAGATATAGAGTGCTTGAAATATGCGGTGCATCAGGTGTTGAAAATGGACATAGCTATTTATGTTGAAGATACTCCAGGAAGTAGCTCAAACCTGTTAGAGAAACTTAAAGGAATCGCTGCTGCTAACCTTTTTACTCCATTGGAACAAAACATAGGCGGCCGTATTCTACCAACTCCTAATATACATATTTTGTGTTTGGGTGAGAATGATCATTAGAGGGATAGAAGTGTGACATATACTGGGAATTCGAGAAATTTTTTGAAACCCATGGACTTACCTCTTTATGAAGGACAAAATCCAGAGGATTGACTTTATAGAGTGGAAAAATGCTTCATCCATTTAACCGAACTGAAGATGATGACAGATTTGTTGGAAACAGAGTTAGAGAAACAGAGATTTGCTACTCTATATTTTGATCAATGAATCAGATAACAAGAGACAAAATATATTGAATAATACTTTTATTGATAAAGAAACAAACTGCAAAGCGCTTGACATATATAGCCATACATCATGAGTTGAAAAGACAAAATGTAACTGAAAAATAAATGACAAAACATGGTAGTGATTGTGGTGCTATCAATGACCAAGTCAATAATAGCCCACTATCACAATTATTGCTAAGTAACATACGTCCGTTTCAGTTTGAATCATTTACCAACATCCTCCCTTGATTCAAACTTTCAAACTCCAAGTCTATCTCTGAAAGAAGAGATAAATTTTCGAACTGCCAAAGCTTTTGTTTGTATGTCTGTGTTATGCTCTTCACTGTTGCAGTACTTCACTTCAATGGATCTTTCTCTAACCAAATCTCTGATGTAGTGAATCTTTGTCTGAATGTGCTTGGTTCTCCCATGAAAGGCTGGGTTCTTTGTCATTGCAATTTCTTCTTTGTTATCACAGAAAACTTCAGTCTCCTTTTGTTGCTTCTGACTAATGTCCTCTAAGATTCTCCTCGACCAGACCGCTTGTTGAGCTGCTGAATTTTCTGCAGTGTATTCGGCTTCTGAGGATGACAATTGTGTAACATCCTGCTTCTTAGAACTCCAACTTATGTTCCTTGATCCAAGATAGAGCACATATCCTGAGGTGCTCATTCTATCGTTTAAACAACCACCCCAATCACTGTCAGTAAAACAGACCAAATCAAAACCAGAAACTCGATCATACCATAAGCCATAGTCCAGAGTTCCAGCAATATATCTCAACAATCTCTTTGCTGCTCCAAGATGTTTCTTAGTTGGACAGTGCATAAACCTTGAGATCATACCAACAGAGTAAGATATCTCTGGACGAGTGTGAGTCAAGTAAATGAGACCTCCAACCAAGCTTCTGTACAACGTTGCATCAGCTTCTTCTGTACCATCTTCTTTCTGCAACTTCTCACTTGCATTCATAAGAGTATCAACTGGGTTGTAGTCTTTCATGTTGAACCTTTTCAACATATCTACCACATACTTCTGTTGAGAAACAAATATGCCATCTGGTTCTTGCTTAACTTCAAGTCCGAGAAAGAAATGCATCAATCCCATGTCAGACATCTCAAACTTCTGCATCATACTTAACCTGAACTCTTCAATCAAGGATGAACATGATCCCAAATAGATGATGTCATCGACATATACACATATAATCAGAATGTTAGGTCCTTGTATCTTAACATAGAGTGTGGGCTCACTCTTGCTTTTTTGAAATCCAGAATTGCAGAAGAAAGCATCAAGCTTGTTGTACCAAGCTCTAGGTACATGTTTAAGCCCATAAAGAGCTTTGTACAATCTATAAACATGATCTTCTTTGCCTTCTACCACAAATCCTTCAGGCTGATCTATATACACTTCTTCAAGTAGATCACCATTGAGAAATGCTGACTTAACATCAAACTAGAATTTTTTCCAATTCATGTAGGCTCCTAAGGAAAGTAAGATTCTCACAGAATCAAACCTTGCAACTGGTGAGAAAGTGTCTTCGTAGTCTATGCCATATTCCTGAGCATATCCCTTGACTACAAGCCTTGCCTTATATTTGTGTAGAGTCCCATCTGCAAGATACTTTGTCTTAAACACCCACTTCACACCAATAGAGTGTTTACCTTCAGGAAGCTTTACAAGATCCCATGTCCTATTCTTTATAATGGCAGCCAACTCTTCTTCCATACCTTGTATCAAAACCTTCTTAACAGTAGCTTCAACAAATCTGACTGAATCAGCTGAGAAGAAAACGTGAGGCTGCTCATATATCTCCTGTAAAGACCTGAACTTCAAAGGTGGACTAGAGCTCGATTATCCTTCTTCAATAGTACTCCTACCTCTGCTGTTACTTGCTGGTGAATTGAGAGTAGAAGCTGTAGGTGAAATCGTAGGAGTTTTCCACCAATCGCTGAATTTTGATGTCCTCCCTCTCCTCATCTTCCTCTAGAATGAGTTCAATTGAATCACCATTCTCGTCTTTACACCATTTCAAGCTTCCTATCTCATCAAACACCACATTTCTGCTCTCAATCACCTTCTCACTCACAAGATCATACAACCTATAGCCTTTTATTTGAGAGGAGTCCCAAAAATATACACTTCTTGGACTTTTCATCGAGCTTCTTCCTGTTTGGAGCATCAATCAAAGAGTAACAAATGCTTCCAAACACCTTTAAATGACTCACAGATGGTTTGTTGCCAGTCCATGCTTCATATGGTGTGTGATTCATAACTGCCTTTGTAGGAGATAAGTTCAGAAGATATACAACAGTGCTCACACTTTTAGCCCAGAATTTGCTAGGTAAACTCTTATGCTTCATCATGCTTCTTGCCATCTCAATCACGGTTCTATTTTTCCTCTCTGCAATACCATTCTGCTCAGGCGTGTAAGCTGTTGTTAGCCACGGTGAATGCCTTCTCTCTCACAAAACTGGTTGAACTCAAGTGATGTGAACTCTCAACCTCTACCTGTCATCAACAAATTAAGTTTCAGTCCTCTTTGCTTTTCTACAAAAGCCTTGAACTTCTGAAATGTCTGAAACATTGCTGTCTTCATCTCCAAGAAGTATACCCAACTCATCCTACTGTAATCATCTGTTAACAAGAAGAAGTATCTACTATCTCCAAGAGAAACCGTCTGCATTGGTCCACAAAGATCAGTATGAACCACCTCCAAACATTGTTCAGCTCTCTTGGCTTTGTTTATTGGGAATGATCTACGAGTTTGCTTTCCATAGATATAACCTTCACACAGCTCCAATGTCTCTATCATTGGCAGCCCAGTAACCATTTCTTTTTGATTCAGTAACTTCAAACCTTTCTCATGTAAATGACCATACCTTAGATGCCAAAGTATTGAATCTGAAACCTTTGCAACCATAGCACTCTCTTCAGCGAGAAACAACTCTAGTGGATAAAAATTGTTTACGGTTTTCTGCAAACTTGCAACTATGAACCCAGACTTCATATCCTTTACAGTACACATTCCTTCATCAAATAACATACTGCAATGATTCCCATCAATCTGTCCTACACTCAACAAGTTTTGTGCAAGATCAGGAATGTAGTAAACATCATAAATGAGTTTGAGTTTACCAGCTTTGTTTTGTAGTGCTACAGTTTGTTTTCCTTCAACTTGAACCTTATTATCATCTCCCAACTTCACTTTCAGCTTGTATGATTCATCTAGTTCTCT
>OVBA01008967.1:0-11478 GCA_900406435.1 Lepidium aucheri | reverse complement strand
TTCGAAGTTCCACAATTTGATAACGAGTGTTGAGTTCTAGCATCAACAGTAACAAATTTGATATTTTTGTATTAGTTTATATTATTTTTATTAGTGTGATTGGAGATGTGATATGTTTTTGTAAATTAAAGACCAAACAGGAAGAGTCATTAGTCTTTAGCTCTTTATATCTACTAACCACCTTGCAAAAGGCGTTAGATTAAATATTCTTTTCTTTACGGGAGATAATTGATCTACGAAGTTTCCCCTTAAGGGAGAAAAATATCAACAGCTTATACCTTTTGGTTTTAAGAACTGCCCATTTGGTTCACCTGACCCTTGAGTCAATCGAACTCGGAATTCTTCATGTTTCTTTTCAGATTCAAGAACAGTATTCCAACCTCTATCTAATACTCTCAACTTGTTCGAGTCTCCTCCAACTGATTGTCTCTTTTGTTATGCATTTATGTCAATTTCGACTAAGCAATGTATTTGTCTCTGTTTTTTGTATTGNAAATGGAAACCTTTTTGGGGTGAAAAAAAAAAAAAAAAAAAAGACCAAACAGAAAGAGTCAAAGTCAATCCTCTACTCCCCCTGCTTCACTGATCACCGCAATCACAAGAGCCAACTGACTCATTTTTATTAGTTCATTGTTGCAATTGCATTATCTCCTATTAGTTTCTAACCTCCGACCATGACCGGAGCTAGCCGTCGGAGCGCACGTGGTCGAATCAAATCGTCAATTTCCGGCGCCGATGAAGGATCCGATTCGCGTCATTATCCTTCGGGTATTCGCCGCGGCAAAGGCAAGGAACTTGAGTCGATCGGTGCTTTCAAGGCGAATCTCAAGATATTGGTTGGATTTATCATTTTGGGAATAATAGTCATTTATTTCGTCATCAATCGGCTCGTCAGCCACGGGCTGTTCTATGATGAATCCCATAAGCCTAGGGTTATCACTCCTTTTCCTGCTCCGAGACTCATGGATTTGTCTATGGTACACGAATCTGATATCCACGAGACTCGTTTCTTTAGCTCGTTTTTTTCCTTGTGACTATAATTAATTTGGGAGATTCGCATTGTACATGTACCAGTTTCAAGGTGAGCACAAGGAGAGTTTGTACTGGGGAACTTATCGTCCTCATGTTTATTTTGGAGTTCGTGCAAGGTATGTATTTCCACTGCGAATGAATGTCTACTTTGGGGTGCGAAATGTCTTTGTTGCTACTACCTCAATAATTCATCTTTATGATCCCAAGAGTTGGGAGGTGACTTAGGATGTTCCATGATCTCTTTTTGTTTTAATATGTCATCTTATAAACTAAAAGGTAGCGATTGCCTCTTCAATTGTCGTACTATCTGCAATTGGGCTACTCTTTGTACAAGTGAATAAGTTGTACATGGCAATGCAGAACTCCATCGTCCCTATTAGCTGGCTTGATGTGGCTTGGTGTCAAAGACGAGATGTATGTTATGCGGCATTTCTGTGACAACTCTGATGATCTAAGTTCGTTTGGCTGGAGAGAACACAATGGACGGGATTTTGGGCGGCAAGAGCTGGTTGAAAAGGATATGATATTGGAGACAAGTTTTGTGAAGTCAAAGGAAGACAGCCTTGGTTATGGTGGGGATTGGGCAGTTCGGATTGATGTAAAAAATAAAGGGTAATTGCTGATATATGCAGTGCTATTTTTTTTTTTGCGGTCTCTACTTTGTTATTTTGGATCATAGGTAATATTGTAACAAAGTTTTTTTCTTTACGGCTTGACCATACTGGGATTAAACTAGGTTAAATGATGATGTAAAGAGAAGCGCACATCTCTTCTTTTATTTAGCTGATGAAGGTGGGAATGTTCTAAATTTAGGCCAAGATAGTTTAGATTTTCACGGGAGCTCTCTCCTGGTTTCGGGTTCACGTGAAGATGTAGGAGAGTGGCAGCTACACTTAAAATCTCAGGTATTCTGTGATCTACAGTGCTTTAGAATTCTTAGGATTTTTGTAGTTGTCTCTGCTGAAAGTGGATCTATGGGTGATTTGACATTTTCTGTTGTGTTTCTCGTATGTCATCCTCTGATGCTCATCTGGATATACCCATTTTAATTGTTCTTCATTTACAGAATCAGCTCGAGACACATTATTCTGGTTTCAGGACACCTCACATATATAATCTGTCTGATCTAGTTCAACGAAATCTTGCTCTGCAGGTCTGCTAATTTTCGAACTCATAACTTATTTTGGAAGGGGCCATGGTATTTTGTTATTCTGTAGTAATTGAAAGGCTTACATGTCTCTTGGCTTGTATGTTGTCAGGCAAGGAAGTTTGGACGACTTCAGCTCTCTGACACATCAGAGGATTCTTCCAACATATACATCTTTCAGGTACTTAGTCATGAAGATGTTTGCATGTGTATTCTTGTATAAATAAAACAAAATGTTCTCAACTCCTACGGAATCTATGATCAAATGTTTCACCGAGTCCCATGTTAACATACCTTTTGTCATACAGATTTCTGGGAGGCTTCCTTTTACGATAGATATTCCCTTTGTCTCTGGGATCAGAGGAGAAAGTTCAAATGTGGAAAAGCGTTTAACAAGTCTTTCAGGTTTGTTAAGACTCCTGTTATTACCGAGCATCATTAGTGTTGATTTTGATTTTGCTCAACAATAGTTTGTGTATGTAATTGCATTTCAATTTGAGAATGGAAGAACCTTTCATCTGGTAATGAGTCTGTGACAGCTATCTTTACCTTTTTGAGTTTATAGCTCAGATAATTACCACTAATCTGAAATTTGTGTCTGGTTTCCGTGTGTGTTTTCGCATTTAATTTCCCCTCCAACCATATCAAAGCAGAAGCCTGGTGTTCTTTAGCTTCAATAGGGGGATTCATAAGTATATGTCTGTGATGTTGGCTAACTCAGTAGAGCTTGCATTCCAAACATGTTCTCTGACAGCATAGGCTTAATTTTGATCAGTAATATGTTGTCTGCTTTTATTGCATTTGCGCTAAATTTCATATATATTCCATGTAGGCTTGCCACTCTCTGATCTACTTGAAAAGAAACATCGAGAATTCGATGCAAAGTTTAATGAATGCTTCAATCTTTCTAAAAAGGTATGAATCTAGTGCTTTTTTCTTTGAATCCACAGACGTCAGTTACCTAGGTTAATAGATCATCTTCAGTAATTCCAGAGGTCTTGTCTCGTGGATCATCTTGTTGTAGTTGTGAAATAATTTTCATTAAAAACTTTGTCGGGATGTGAAGTCGAGAACAGAGATTGCTGAACACTTTGATGTGTCGACTTTAGCAATTTCAATCTTCACTTCTCAGAATGTCCTTCCACTACGACTACTTCTTCTCTCTGCTTAATTGCTGTTATGTTTCTCAATGGAGAGGATACGCTGTCAGCTCATTGTTTTCATAACGTGCATAAATTTGATAATTTGCATCTACCCAAATTGATGTTCATAGAAGAGATGAGGTTCTTAAAATCAGTTTTCTGTGATTCCAGCAAGATTCAGAAACATTGGGGGTTGGCAAGACTGCAATTGCAAACATGCTTGGTGGTATTGGTTACTTCTATGGTCAATCAAAAATTTATGTTCCTAAACGTACTCAGGCGAGTCTATTTCCATCCTCCTTACAGTGTATCAATTTTTTCTATCCCTTTTATGCCTTTTTCATTGACCAATTTGGTTGGACTTCTCACAGAATCATACAATTAATACCTTCTATTGCAGCCTGAAAGTCGGGATAATTTCTTGCTATATTGGCCAGCCGAGCTGTACACAGCTGTTCCAAGCCGCCCCTTTTTTCCTAGGGGCTTTTTGTGGGACGAAGGTTTCCATCAATTGTTGATATGGTTTGTTCTTATTGGTCATTCATCTGTTGATGATTTCTTTGATATGATACTATTGTGATTGTTTCTTAAATGGATAATATGAAGAGCCACATTTGTTTGAGAACATATGTTATTTCAAAGTTACAAAATCATCCCGCTAGTTGATAATTCTGTGGTTTGTGTTGTGTGCTTAGAGCAGGCGGTGGGATTTCCGTATAACATTGGATATTGTTGGACACTGGTTAGATTTATTGAACATAGATGGATGGATTCCACGTGAGCAAATTTTGGGTGCTGAAGCTCTTAGGTATTTGCCCTTTCTCAATATCTGTGGTAGTCATAGTTATGTTGAATTATCTTTGAGAGTTTCCTAAACTTCAGTAAGGTTCCAGAGGAGTTTGTAGTTCAATACCCGAATAATGGCAATCCACCAACACTATTTTTGGTGATACGCGGTAAGAATTTGTTGCTCTTATACCTCTATTAGAACCTGTCTTTTATTCATTGCTCTCATTTTTGTTTCATTTAAGCCCTATTGCCATACAAAATAAGTTTATGTGAATGCCAATTCCTGACCAGCACTTGATTAAAGGATAGGGAATCAATATCCGTATCTGCACCTCCCATTGTTATACAAAATCATTTACTACAAGAACTTTGTCGCTAAGATTTTATATATACTTTCACCTTGCTACTCAGTTTCCAGATTGACGTGACCTATTCATGTAAATTTAACAAAAAAGAAGTTTCACAATCAATTCAAATTCATAGTAACAATCTTTTTCTTTACAGATTTGATAGACGGTATAAGGATGGAAAAGTTTACCGCTTCAGAAAGTAATGAGGTAGTGGCATTCCTTGAGCGGGCTTCTGTACGCTTAGATGCATGGTTTCAGTGGTTTAATACTTCCCAGACAGGTAACAACATGGTTATCCTCTTGCTTTTGGTGTGAACTCATTTATATATTTACCGAATTTTTTCAGTCTTCAACTGCTCTGTCTTTTAGGTCCTGTAAAGTAACTATTTTTAACAATCATAGTTGGATCACTAGTTATTAATCTTAGCCACTAGATACGATAAGTAATTGTCTGTAACTTCTATCATAGTCTTAGTATGTTTAAGACGGGCTTGTTCATGTTATATCATATTTTTTGTTACTTGCTTTTCATTACTCTATTAAATACTAGGCAAGGAGAATGGAAGCTACTTTTGGCATGGGAGAGACAACACAACAACTCGAGAACTTAACCCTAAGGTACTATTTCCTGGTTTCTCTCAAGAAACTGATATTCAAAGTTAAATTTTTAGCACTCACATATACAGCAAGTCTCGAGTGTCAAATTATAAGGTTTGCTCTCTCTCATGTAAGCTGCTTCCATGTGCTCTATCATTATGTGATAACAATGGTTGAGGAGTTTATGCTGCGGTATATGTTTGTTAGCGACAAGAGGTCTAAGAATTTCTTGGGTGTGTAGGGGCAACGGTATTTAGTAGGATTGCTACTTTGTTCAGTCGCTAATCTATGTATTTGGTAGTTCAATTGACAGAAATCCAGAGATAAATTTGTTGTCTTATATCCCCTGCAGACACTATCCTCGGGGCTGGATGATTATCCCCGGGCTTCGCACCCAAGTGAAGATGAGCGACACATAGATCTTAGATGCTGGATGTATCTCGCTGCAGATTGCATGCATTCCATCACAGAGCTTTTAGGAAAAGAAAGTAAAATTTTAAAGGTCAGCACAAGATGGAAAGGAAAGAGGTGTATCTCTTAGTTTTTGTTCACAATGTTACTAACGTAAAAAAACAAATCCTGCAGGAGGACTACAACTCAACTGCCAAGCTGCTTTCAAATTTTAATCTTCTGAATCAGGTTTATTCTCTATCAGATGTCAACCATGTTCTCCCTTTCATAAATTTTGACGTTGTTAACTTTTTCCTCTCACGATTCTCTATTCTCACTCATGGTTAATTTCTGAACAGATGCACTATGATAGTGATCGTGGAGCTTACTTTGACTTCGGTAATCATACAGAAAAAGTAAGAGAAGCGTCATAAATTCATAAGTTCTGTTTGACTGTCAATTCTGTCATATAGAAGAAAGAATGTAGGATTCTTAGTCTTTTCATTAAACCACATGTCCGCTGGATTGGTGCCCAGGTTAAATTGATATGGAAAGAGGTGATTCAAGAAAATGGTCAATTATCTCGACAGCTTGTAAGGAAAGCTTCTGGAAAGCCAAAGCTAAAATTAGTTCCTCACATCGGTTATGTCAGCTTTTTCCCCTTCATGTCTAGAATCATCCCACCTGTGAGTTTTTCTGACATAATAACTCCAATATCCGTGATTCTTTGAAACCCTTTTGGACCAGTTACTTTTTGATATAAATCTTCACAAATTTTTGGTTTATAAAGGAGTCTCCAATCCTCGAGAAACAGCTTGATCTCATTTCAAACAGGAGCGTCTTGTGGAGTGACTATGGATTGGTTTCGCTTGCCAAAACCAGGTGAGTGACAAGAAGAAACATACTCAAATTATAATTCTTTCATGATATGAAGGAACATTGTTTTGATGCAGTTCGATGTATATGAAACGTAACACTGAACATGATGCACCATACTGGAGAGGTCCTATCTGGATAAACATGAACTACATGATTCTTTCTTCTCTGCACCATTACTCTATAGGTACTTCTCCACCCTCCACATCGTGTTACGGGACCTCTACTTTCTATTACATCATATCCATTTGGTTTACCATGTGTGCATTTTGCTGCAGTGGATGGGTCATATAGTAAAAAGTCAAGAGCTATTTACACGGAACTAAGGAGCAATTTGATAAGGTATATATATATATTACATTATCTGCTATAGAGATCTCGTTTGATAATAACTTGAATCATATGTTATAAATTACAGGAATGTGGTTAGAAATTATTACCAGACGGGGTACATCTGGGAACAATATGATCAAGATAAGGGAACAGGCAAAGGCACACGCCTCTTTACTGGCTGGTCTGCGCTTACCTTGTTAATCATGTCCGAAGATTATCCTATATTCTAAAACCTCCTCAGAAGCAAAACATAAAGCTACAAACAGATGAGTTAGAAGATCAGTTTTGAATTTTGATGTAGGGCTTTTTGTATTTGCTCACGGTGGTCATAAGTGTCACAATCTTAACTTTTATAGTGGGAGGGGAGGTATATGTCCCAGAATTTTGTAGGTTATTAACGATCAAGTGTTGGAAAAGATATACCAGAATCTCTATCTTATCTGCAGACCACAGATTTATGTGGTCTTGACTGATTTTCTGATTCCAGAGCCATTCTCTCTGCTCATCCAACACCAATAGTGCCTCACCTTATCATGGTACCGAAACTGTTGATATAACAAATCTTATATAATAAGCCTTAGGTTGTCGTCGGCAATGAGAAGTTCGGTTAGCTGCAATTCATCAAGCAGTCTACATTCTTCCAATTCCTTTATACCAGGATGGTTAACGTCAACCACACAGATGGAAATCACCAGATGGAACAAGTCGTGAGGCCCAAGAAAGTGTCACTTAGAGGCTTCAATATATTCCATAATAGATCCTTAGTTGCTAGTTGGAAACCGACCACTTCTGCCTTTTGCCAGTGAAACGTGAATTCAATTAAAACAAATTCCAAAACTAAATCAAACGCAATCAATAATCATATGTTACAAGGAACGAAACGGAAGAGAAATATGACAACAACACTCGAGCAGTTCCAACCAATAGACTCTCCACTTTATTTAGAATCAGTGTATCAACTTAAAAGAGTCAGACAATACTCTGTTTAATTTCGATCGTGGGGAAAGATAACAAGACAATGGTATCATCACTAAGTTCACCATCAATCAGGCTGTAATCGTGACGCTGCATACACACGAACCAGATAGTTTTATTTCGGATGTTTTCCACTGTGTGCCTGGTGCAGCTTCTGGGTCGTATAGTAGAGTACTGTGACCAGTTTCTTCCTGAGATGAAAAAAGCAGAAGCTTGCCACTCAGCTTACCAAACTGAAAGCCGGCCCTCGAGCTTCCTGACAGCGGAAGATCCACCACTTCCCAGGTTTCGTCTTCAGCATCAAACACTGACATCTTCCTCTGGTTCTTCCAGTCAATACAGAAGAGCTTTTTCCCAACTTCAACATGAGCTGTGACCATCTGCAGGTGAACATATCACGCAGTTTAGTCTCAAAAACAGTAGCTATACTTGAAATCCGAGCTACGGAAACATATTATCGTCATTAGATTCACAATATGGTCAAAGACTCAAATTAGACTTACAGTTAAACCCTTTTTGCTGCTATCCCAGTAGCCGCATTGAGGGTTGTACACATCAAGAAGTTTTGAGTAGCCAATTGTGAAGTTAGATCTTCCACCCATCACATAGAGCTTCCCATTTAAGCCACTAGCGAAACAACCCCATCTCGGACGCTTCATAGATTCTATAAAAGTCCATTCGCCCATCTCTGGATCATACACCTCTGCACTCGACAAACTCTCGCCATCTACTCCGTGACCTCCCACCACATAAACAAGCCCATTGACCTCAGCACAAGCAAAGTCATAGCGAGCTACCTTCAGATCTGCTAGTCTACTCCAGCTGAATTCATTTCAAAAATCAAAAAGAATCTTCTAAATCTGAACGTCTATGAACAAAATCCACTCAATAATTGAATAGAACTTCACAAAAAATGCTAGATTCAAGTAGATAAAAGCTGACGAACCTGTTGAGACAAGAATCATACTGATAAACATCAGAAGATGCAACATGAGAACCACTGATCATAGAGCAACCGGCAATAACAAGGAGTTTCCCATCAACCGGAACCACCTTAAACCCTGTTTTCGGAGGACCGGGCATAGGTGGAAGAGATGATAGCTTCCTTCCCAAACAGTCCATCACCTCCCAATGGCTCTCATTCTCTCGAACATTCTTTGTTAAGACATAGAGCCACTCCTCAAGTATACCAGCAAGTCTTCTCACAATAATAAACTCTTTGCTCTGGACAACAAACCTCCACTTCTTGCATACACTTCCCATTGCGGGAAAGCTGGCACGCGGAACAAGTGCCAGACACTGCTTTGCAACATCATCAGACAATCCCGGAATCAAAGGGTCATCTCGAAAGTTTTCAGACATGCCGTGATTTACAAATCTTTTCTTCCCACTTACAAAAGCAGCTTCCATCTTTGAGTTAAACTTTAAGAGACAAGAGATAGCTAAATCTCCCAAGAAGAATTCCTAACTAAGAGTTTTGTGTGTGTTTATGAAAAAAATGTTAATAGAGAATCTCGTGAAACCCGTCACGAATAGTGATTTTCAAAGACAGAGGAATAAACAATGTAGCGGAGAAGGATGGAATTGCAGTGACCACTGATGAATATTGATGTCCACAACAATCTAATTCATGTTCCATACCACTGGTTTTGTTAGTATCTATGATTGGAGCTAAATTACTATTGATTCTTCTTAAACACATCTCCTTATCTGCCAAAAACACGGTCAAAAGAGTTGTCAACAACAATTGATTCTTCCAAAAAAGACATTTTTTTTTGGGTAAAGAATAAGTTACCATTAAAGGTCGTGCTACAGAAGGAAACTCAGCCACCCGCAACATCCATCTTTGCAAGTATGAATATTCTGCAAAATTTTCAGATAAGTCAAAATGTTGAACGAAGTCAAGAGAACCAATAAGATCACAATCAAAAGAATTAGCATCAAACAAAGAGATAAGGTGCTAAAAGAACGAATAATTTAGCAAGTTACAAGAATTATATACACACGGAAAACAGATTATTTCCTGAAGAAGCAACATATTATGACGAAAATCTCGAGAAAAAGAACATTTTCCTTATGACCAAACTATTACCATGAATTGCCCAAGATCTCAAAAGATCGGAACTTTGTGTGCATAAACAAATGAGCAAAACATTCCAAGAAGGAAGAAGACAAAACATCAAATCCAAATAGCAGAGAATTACAAATATAGGAAGAAGAGTAAACCTGAAGAGGGTGATTGAATTGGAAGAAATGGAGAAGAAAATGGAAATCTAAATCCGAAATGGCTAGAGAAGAAGAAGAAGAAAGAAAGATGAGGACACCGAAAGAATAGGGAGCTTTGTCGTTAATTGGGTCGTAGTGCGTTGAAGTTGGTGCAAAGAAGATAACATTTGAGAGAGAGAAAGAGAGATCTAATAAAGAATGGTAATGGAGGAATTGAAGGAGCATGAGATTAGGGATTTATATAGCAAAATCAGACACCATTAGGAGCGGTGAATCGGTGTTGATAATAATGTCAACTAGTCACCACGTCACTTGTCCCTATTTTTCTATCATTTTTTTATCTCTCATAAATGCTCGGAAGACATTTTTGGATTGAGACAACCAAGATAACGAGACATGTTTTTTTTAGTAGTATCTCATTAAATTATCTTTAGAAATTTTTTTCTGATTTTGTCCACATTTAAGATTTTGTTTTGGTTGAGAAACTAATTTAATATTCATAAATTCTTGTAAAATACCAAATCATAGAAAACATGTCTGGTAACAATTTAATAAACATTTGTTTTTTTTTTGGTCATTGCAACCGGATGCCATTTATATGTAACTATATACAATAAATGGTTACACAAAAAGAGAAGGAAAAAAAGGAAAAGAGAAAAGATAATAAAAAGTGGTATATTTCAAGAAGTTGAGATTTTGTGCTACTTCTCACAATTTTAGAATTTAAAGTGTCATTTCTCACATTTTTTTTTATTTTGTTTTTAATGATGCCACAGTCATATCCATGATCTCTCTTCACCATCCTGTGTCATGTTTCGCTTGGAAGTTTTATGACATTCTCTAGTCAACAGTTTCAAAAGATCCATCTCAACATTTTTAAGTTTTATACCGCAGGTCTCAATTCCTGGTTTAATCAAACCGGAGGTCAGAACAATTTGATTAAGGTATGTATTTCCTATTTTCTTATACCAATTGTATCATAAGTCATAACAAAAAAAGAAGAAGGATTTGTTAAAGAAAAACAAGAAATGGTTTATAATATAATTTAGTTGCACTTAAACGACTATTGAAGGTAATAGTTTTGAATAAGCCCATCAGTTTCAAAGTAAATGAAACTTAAAAACATGGACACTATGAGAATCTATATATAAAAAGTAAAATGCTTCTCTCTTCTCATAAAGCCACATCATCATCCATATCATCAATCCACATTTTAAAACCTATCAATTTTAAACCATAATTAAAATATATGATAAATTTTGTACCTCTAAATTTAAAACCATAATTGTAAACAAATTATATACTCAATACTTCTTAATTTAAACCATAATTTAAAGGGAAAATTGCAAAAATGCCTCTCAGAAGAGGATATTTTCATCACTGCCCTCATTTTCTGGATATTTTCAAAAAATGCCTCTTATTTTTGGAAAATGACCAAAATACCCTTATGTTATAATTTTTATATATTTTTACCAAAATTTTTTCCGCTATACGAAAAAAAATTTCCGCTATACGAAAAAAATTTTCCGCCAATAAAAATTTATAAGAGAGTTTATAAAATTTTTTTATAAGAACTTATAAAATTTATAAGGCTTTATAAGATAGCTTATAAAATTTATAA
>OVBA01008966.1:0-11480 GCA_900406435.1 Lepidium aucheri | reverse complement strand
TTATCTTATAATTAAAAAAATATTTATTTATATCTTCTATATATAAGTAATTTTTTCTGAAAAATTAATTTATTTTCTGCATATTTATATTGAGATTATAGATTTTCCGTTTTTATGTCTTATATATATAACAAATATACTTATTTTTAATAATTAATACCTATAATCATATATATATATATTCTAGTAAATATATTTTCTAAAATGTTGATTGTATATCAAATTTATAAGATATATAATGTCTTTTATATATAACAAATATTATTATTTTTTAAATAATTAGTATTTACAATCAAAATAAGATAGATATATTTAAGTCGTCTTTCAAGTAATTCAGGGTAATCAACCAATTTTAATCCGAACATATAATCTAGTGGATGATCTGTTGGCAGTGGTTGTGTACATGAAAGAAAAATTGAAGTTATGAGTAGAAATACGGTAAGCTCGAGTTGTAGGAGAAACTTGTAGGTTTGTAATGATTTTAGTACTTCATTGTTCAAGAAATTTTTTGAATTTAGAAACCACTTCATTCTTTTTTACATTACAACGAATTTTATCACCTTTAATATATATATATATATATGTATATATTTTGATGAAAAAAACATATATCATAGAGGTTTTTTTGTACTGGATCCCACATGGGACTATTTTGTTTCTACTAGAGCGTTCTGAAACTATTTTGTTCCCACCTTAAAATATATATATATATATATATATATCAATTAATTAGAAATATTTTAAAGGGGAGTTTTCAAAAATACTCCTATTGGCATGTACCCTTTTCAAAACCTACCATTTCCTTTAAAAATAGGGAGAGATAAATGGTCATCAAGGGGTATTTTTTGGAAAAGGTCATTTTGAAAGGAGCTTTTTTAGTAATTCCTCTAAAAATTATTACAAAGAGGCATTTTGAAAAGATATTTTAAATTATTATAAAGGTATTCATATAGATAAATTATTAGTAATGTAGCTTAAAATCATAAAGAACCATATCAATCGTTTGAACATGTATTTAAGTGTATATTTTCTAGAGTTTTACCATTTTAACTTTAATTCTCCAGGTTTATTTGTTGGGTTTCAATGAAAAATTTTCAAAGAAATACACGATGAAGAAAAAGAAAAATCGAGAGAAAAAAAATGAGTACAAAAAATCTTTCGTGTTGTAAAATTTGTCCCGAGATATTTTTATATAGATTTCGATTAAAAATTTTGCTCTATTAGAATTAGGAATATCATTTGTTTGATTTGCCCTAAATATAAGGTATTTGGATTTGAATTAGTAATGTTTCAATAAAATACTTTTTTGTTTTTGTTTTTTATTGTGTTCAACAATAATATTTAAATTAAAGTTCTTATGAAAATACAAACAAACTTATTTGTTGAAACAAACAAACTCATCTTAAAGTTCTTATCAAAATTCAAACAAAAGATTTATTTTTAAACCAACAAAAATCAAATCTTAATTGGTTAAAGATTTATTTAAAACCATTGAAAATCAAATTTTATTTGGTTAGAGATTTCATTTTAAACCAACAAAAATAAAATCTTAATTGGTTATGGTTTTCTTTTTTAACAAACAAAATTCAAATCTTAATTGGTATGATTTGTTTGTTTAAATTAACATAAATCAAATCTTAACTAGTTAAATTTCCTTTTTAATTGGATTTTTAATTAAAATCCATTAAAAACAAATAATTTGTTTTTAAAAATAATTTTATATAAACAAAAAGATAAATTAATTAGTTTAAACAAATTAACCAATCAAAAAAAATTCAGGGACTTTAAATCTAATTATTGAATTAAATATAAGGTATTTTATTAATTATTGATTAATGAAATTATCCTAATTTAACAAACAAAATCTGTTTAATCAAAGATCTTATCATAATCATAACTAACTTATTTTTTTAAAATAACTATAACTAACAAAATCAAATTAAGGTTCAAAAATACAACCAATCAAATTAAAGTTCAAAAAAGTAACCATATCATAAACAAAATCTTTATTAACGAAATCAAAAAATTATTGCTACAAAGAGATAAAGATAAGACCAAATCATGTGACAAATTATCTAAACAAATGTTACTTAGACAAATTCATTAGTTAAAATAAATCGACCAATAAAAAAATCTAAAATTTAAGTCTCTATTATTTTATTACAATGACACATAAAATCTTATTGTTACGAATTTATTATAATAGAGATATAAGTTAAAAATCTTTTTATATTAGAATTAGAACTAATTGGTAATATTATGTAGATAAAGATATTATTAAGAATTAGTTAAGGAATTTTATCAAATATTATCAAAGGATAATTTTTTTAATTTATTATAAAATATATGAATCTGTTAACGCTCCCAATACAATATTTTTGTTGTTTTTTATTGCGTTGACCAATAATATTTAAAAAAAATTTCTTGTTAAAATCAAAAAAAACTTATTTGTTAAAACAAACAAAATTGTATTAAGGTTCTTATCAAAATCTCAACAAAAGATTTATTTTAAAAAACCCAATGAAAATCAAATCTTAATTGGTTAAAGATTTCTTTTTAAAACCAGCAAAAATCAAATTTTAATTGGTCTTTCTAAACCAACAAAAATCAGATTTTAATTGGTTAAAAGTTTATTTTTAACAAACAAAATCAAATCTCAATTGGTTAGAATTTTTTTTAAAACCAACAAAAATCAAAGCTTTAATGATTAAATTTTTCTTTCTAATTATATATTTTTATTGAAATCAAATCAGAAGAAATAATTAATTTTTAAAAATAATTTTATCTAAACAAAAAGACAAATTAATGAATTTAAACAAATTGACCAATCAAAACAAATCAAGAGATTTAAAACCTTAATTATATTGAATCGTTTGAGAATTGTGATAATTGTCCTATGGTGGGTCTTAAATAGATCTTGTTTATTAGTTTTCTTATTAGGATTAGGAGGATTGTTCTTAATAGATATCGATTAGGATTAGGAATATAATTATTCAAGAGATTAAAATTATAATAGAATAATTTAAAGATAATCTCAAAGTAGGCGAGATGCAGTAATAATAATTAGAATATAATTAATTAATTAAGAATATTTAATCTAGATAATAATAAATTAATTAGCTATATAATCTTATCAAAATATAATTGTGTGACAAATATTATGTGATAATATTTCCTAGTAACAATACAACTTAGTCCAAAACAGATAGTATAACACGGTAATTAAGTTAATGCTATGCTTTTATTATATAAGAGATATTGAAAAGAATAGTAGTAATGATCTTCTTTCGTATTTTGGTCATTCTTGTCAGCAAATAACATCAAACCTATTAATTATAATATATTTTGGCTTTGCAAAATAGAAAATATCTTGTTGTGATTAGTTATCTTTTTCATATTTTTAATTAATTTTAGGTAAAATCGTTACTAAACTATATTCTAAACTAGATGATGTCCCGTGCTATGCATGTGTTAGGTAATATTTGTTTGTATTATTTATTTATTTTATGGTTTGATTTGTAAGTGTAAATTAATTAATTAATTATATATATATTTGATATATTAAAAATAAATTTATAGTGATCACTAGTGTTGTACACAAAATATATTTTTTTTATCTCTATTTACTAAAGTTACGATGCATTACAATTTGCGTATAATTCTTTTGACTCGTGTCATTTACGTTTTGACTCATGTTCATTTATGTTTTTAGACTTGTTCTATTGATTTCCCTTAAATATAAGGTATCTGGATTTGGATTAGGATAAAATACGTTTTTTTTGTTTTGTATTGTGTTGAACAATAATATTTAAATTAAGGTTCTTATGAAAATACAAACAAAATTATTAATTAAAACAAACAAACTCATCTTAAGATTCTTATTAAAATCCAAAAAAAAATTTATTTTTAAACCACAAAAAGTAAAATCTTAATTGGTTAAAGATTTTTAAAAAAACTAAAGAAAATCAAATTTTAATTGGTTAGAGATTTCATTTTAAACCAACAAAAATAAAATCTTAATTGGTTAAGATTTTCTTTTTAACAAACAAAACTCAAATCTTAATTGGTTAGAAATTCTTTTTAAAATTAACGAAAATCAAATCTTAATTGGTTAATGTTTTCTTTTTAAGTGTATGTTTTTGTTGAAACCCATTAAAACAAAATAATTTGTTTTTAAAAATAATTTTATCTAAACGAAGATAAATTAATTAGTTTAAACAAATTAAGCAATCAAAAAAAATTTAGGGACTTTAAATCTAATTATTGAATTAAATCTAAGGTATTTGGTTAATTATTAAATTAATGTTATTATCATAATTTAACAAACAAATCTATTTAACTAAGGATCTTATCATAATATTAACTAACTTATTTGTTAAAATAACTATAACTAACGAAATCAAATTAAGGTTGAAAAATACAACAAATCAAATTAAAGTTAAAAAAGTGACCAAATCATAAACAAAATCTCTATTAACGAATTAAAAAAGATTATTGCTATAAAGAGATAAAGATAAAACCAAATCATGTGATAAATTATTTAAAAAAATGTTACTCACNTAGTTAAAATAATTCGACCAATCAAAATAAATCTAAAATTTAAAATCTCTTTATTATAAAGATACGATCTTATTGTTACGATTTTATTATAATAGAGATATAAGTTAAAAATCTTTTTATATTAAAATTAAAACAAATTAATAATATTATGTAGATAAAGATATTGATAAGAATTAGTAAAAGAATTTCATCAAATAATATAAAGAGATAAAAAATTTTAATTACTATAAAATATATGAATCTGTTAATGATACAATTTTATTATATATAGAGATTTGGATTAAGAATATCTCAATATTATATTTTTGTTGTTTTTTATTCCGTTGACCAATAATATTTAAATTAAGATTCTTATCAAAATTCAAAAGAACTTATTTGTTAAAACAAACAAAATCAGATTAAGGTTCTTATCAAAATCTCAACAAAATATATTTTTTCTGAAATCAACGAAAATCAAATCTTTATTGGTTAAAGATTTCTTTTTCAAACCAACAAAAATTAAATTTCAATTAGTCATTCTATACCAACAAAAATCAAATCTTATTTGGTTAAAATTGTATTTTTAACAAACAAAATTCAAATCCTAATTGGTTAGAGATTCTTTTTTCAATCAACAAAAATCAAATCTTAAATATTTAATTTTTCTTTTTTAATTGTATGTTTTTATTGAAATCAAATCAAAAGAAATAATTAGTTTTAAAAATAATATTATCTAAACAAAAAGACAAATTAATGAGTTTAAACAAATCGTCCGTTCAAAACAAATCAAAAGATTTAAATTTTTTATTATATTATTACAAAGATACAAAAAATCTTATTGTGACAATTTTATTATAATAGAGATATTAATTAATAAAAAATATTTTAAAGTATTATAAAAGTATTCACATGAATAAATTGTTAATAATATACCTTAAAATCCTAAATAACTATATCAATTGTTTGACCATGTTTTTTTGGTGTATACCTTCTAGAGGTTTAGAATTTTGACTTTAATCAACCAAGTTTCTTTGCTAGGTTTCAACGAAGAAATTTTAGAGTAAGACATGATGAAGAAGCAATAATCGAGAGAAAAGGGTGTTAATTTTGTTGGTATTATTAAATTTGTCTTGGGATGTCTCTTATATAGACTTCGTTTAAATTTATATTCTGTTAGGATTATGAATATCTTTTATCTGATTTTCCCTAGATATAAAGTATTTAGTTAACTATTGAGTTAATGTTCTTATCATAATTTAACAAACAAACGAAACTTGTTTAATTAAAGTCTCATCATAATTGTAACAAACTTATTTTTTGTAAAAATTTAGAAAAATGTGGCTGATTTAAAATTTAACAAATTAAATCAAATCAATAAAAATTTATTGCCCCAAAAAAAACAAAGATACAACCGAATCATGTGACAAATTATCTAAACAAATTTTATTCAGACATATTAATTATCTAATACAAATAGATTTTAAATTTATATTGTATTATTATAAATTATACAGATAATTCAACGCTATGATTTTATTATAATAGAGATTAATTAACATATATTCGTAGGTTTTTTGTTTTTTCTTTAACTTTGAATTAACAAGAAAACATGTTCATATCCTTTAATAATATCAAAAGTATTTTTATTAGCGAAGAAAAAAAGTTAAGATCCAAGAAATGATTTTATGCAAAGATTAAAAATCAAAGTATGAACGTATCTTTTTTCCCGACATCGTTTACGTTTTCTTCTTTCTATTTTTCTTATATTTTTTAAATTTTTTATTCAAAAAAAAACAATGAATACCCAATGGATAAACCCATATAAAATTCTCCAATTATGGGTACCCACTCATTTAAAATTTTTTGTCTTTCTTAAACTAAGACTTTAGGCTTATAAACTTTTACGAGTTTTGGGTACCCACTAGACTTAAACCCAATTTTAACATCCTTAATAATCCTCATCACCATCATTATGATCATCATCATAAATGATAACAGTTCATGCCATAATAGATAGAATAAAGATGTATTTACATGCATTAAACATGCATAAGAACTTGATTGCATTCGAAAGAGCAAAGCAGTCAGTGCACAAAACAACTTCTTCACATTCAAATGGTGGGTCAGAACATGCCTTCAAGTTGACAAATCTCCATGTAGTGTAGTAAGTGCGAACAACGATATGATCACTAACTCGCATCTTGTGAAATATCTCATTCGAAATGTATTTTGTATGCGCAAAGGAGTTGCACTTGTCAATGAATGTGTGTAATGAAATCATACCTTCATCATAAAGACCAATATCGCAGAAATATACCTAGAGTACAATACATTTCAGAGGCCATTGAAAGTAAACAACGAATAAGTGAAATCACTTTTTCAAATTTGTCTTCCTTCGTACTTAACCTTAGACTCTCCAAATAAATATATGAACGATTTTCTGTAGCAAAACACGGAAGAAAAAAGGTTGGAATGTAGACTCACAGTTAATAAGATCATGACTCATAGCACACAATTTTAAAAGTTATATATAAATAAAAATTTTAAAATTTCAATTCAACCAAACTTAAATCTATGAGTCTAGAAAAGAGAAAATAAAAACACACAAAATCCAAACAAATCATCATCTCCATACTCATAACTTCCACAAGCATTTCAAAATAAAAATCTTCTCTTCCCTCATCATCATCATCATCATCATCATCATCATCATCATCATCATCATCATCACAAAACTTAGAGTTTTATTAAGTCTACCAAATAAAACCCAGTAAACTTTAAGTTACCCATTGATACCCATATTTAGCTTTGTTTTTTGGTTGAGCATATTTAGTTTTGTTTTAACATATGAGTTTTGTTTATAATTTTTTTAGTATATATTTCCTTTATTATTTGGTTTTGTGAGGAAAAATATCAGTAAACAAAAAAACATTAATTTTAAAATAATACATTTAGTTTTATTAATATATTTATTTTGAGATATTTATATAGATTACCAGAAATAATATTAGATATATTAAAAAATATTTATATTTATAAATAAAATCAAAATTAACTCATAAACCAACATAAATTTTTTCTTTTGAAGAATTCTACACATCGATAGATATAACGAAGAATCTTGTTTTTTTAAATAATATAGGTGATAGGACTCGATCCTTGGATGTGTAAATGCATCTGCCTTTAGTGGACTTACCACTTGCCACTAGGCTAAAAACTATTTACAGAATTTTGCTCTATTTTAAGAGTACCAACTCATTAACTCATTAAAATTATCATCTTAAATTTAAAGTCATGAATACAAAATAAATCTACATCTTAATTAAAGTGCACAAATTATTAATTTACTTCATAGATAAAAAACACAAAAAACATATGTTAAAAAATTAAAAAGTAATCCACCAATGAAAGAAGACAAAACCCACTTTATTCTTTGATGAAAAGGTATAATGACTTCCATATTTTTTTGGTATTATTAAGTAAAATACGAAACCTCTCATCTATAAACATAGTCATTTAAATATTTGATATTATGAATTTAATATTTCACTAAGGTTTCTAGATTAAACATGTTAGTTTATAGGTTTGATATGTTGTTTCTTGATAAAATGTATATGATTTCTACGTTTTATTAGGCATCCCTAGGTAAATATGGAATCTCTCATCTTTGAACATAGTTAATTAAATATTTGATATTATGAATTTAATAATTTACAAAGATTTCTAGATTAAACATGTTAGTTTAATGGTATAAAGAAATTTAAAGATAATTATCAAAATTTAAAAGTTATAACATTTTAAATAATATTAGGTTTTATTTATTTATTTGACAATGATAATAAATCCGTCCGAATGGCAGTTAATCACTAGTCTATATATATATAAAGTTAAATCTACTCTCTTCTCCTGAAGTCACATTATCATCCACATCATCAATCCACCTTTTAAAACCCCTTGATTTTAAACCATAATTAAAAACATATAATAAATTTTGTACCCCTAAATTTAAAACCATAATTGTAAACAAATTATATATTCAATACTTCTTAATTTAAACCATAATTAAAATAATAATGAATTTTAAACCACAATTTCAAAGAAATAATAAATTTAAGGATCCATATACTAGTATTAAACATTTTTAAAATATTTGTAATTAAAAAAATCTAATGTGAAAAGATACCTTTTATTTTTGTGAATGTACTTTCCAAATTTTGTATCCACATATAGAAATTAAAATTCATTATAAATTTGTTTTCTTATTTGCGACAATTATAATATTTTTAACAATACCTCTAATTATATATTATTTTTATAAAAAATATAAGTTTCTAAACAATATAGAAGAGGAAAAAGTATTAGTCTCGATTTTGATATAGGAATTTTGTAAGTTTTGACACTAAACTCATTTATTTTAAGAAAACTAAAATAAAGAATATTGAAATTAAATTCTATAGACATTAAATTTAGTATTTAAAAAAATCTAACCTCTATAATTAAACATATTTTCTATTATCTTTTATGATTACTATTTTCATAAAAACAAAGTAATATTTAAGTTATTTAAATTATATTTACAGACGTTTAAATCTCTACGTACTAAATTCAAGTTATACTTTTCCAAATTCTGTATCCGCATATGATTGAAGTTGATGACAAATGTGTTTTATAGTTGTTATTATATTTTTCCCAAATTTTTAATTTAGATTACAAAAACAAAAAAAAAAGACAAAAATATAGACAAGTTTTAATATAAAACCACACCTACTCCTATTAATGTATTTATTTGAGATAAGGTCTAAATTTGTAGATAATAAAGGAGATGAAAAGTTACTATATCCTTTATTTGAATATAGAAAATAGAGAAGGTATAATAAATTTTTACATTAAACTCATTTTATTTAAGAAAACATTAATATTTAATAATTTAGTATTTAAACTTTTAAAATTTCACAAATACAAAAAAATTATAAATCCACAACATACATCAAATAATTGAGAATTTAAATATACAGTAATTTTTTGTAGTAAAGTATATTTTCATTTCTACGAAAAAGTTCAATAAATTTTAGCTGCGTACACATTGAAAGATTGCTTAGGAAAGGCTGATTATGCTTAATTAGCAATCAACAATCATACTAATAGTTTGAAAAATTAGGTACGAATTAGTTTGTTTAGCTATACAAGAATATCATTTTTACTCAATTAAATAATTTTAATTATTTGTGATGTCTCCTTATATACTCTCATTCAATATGTGTAAGATAATAATTTCAATACTAAGAGAAAACATAATTAAATTACCTAGAGTAATGGCAAATTTTACCTACTACATTATCTTTAAGGTACAATATGTAACTTCTCATACTTCTTTTTTTCTTGTTAATTATAGTTCTAACTTACCATTGCCCTCTACAATAATTATATTATCTCAAATTTACACCAAATTAATATGAAAAATTCTCATATCTCTTTCTTTGATTTTAGAGTTGGTCGAAATTCTCAATATATCATTACAAAACTTTTACAAATTTTTTGGAAGTCCATAATGTTTAAAAAAGGTGGAACGTTCATGAATGCCGCATGCATTGGAAAAGAGGCTTAGTGGAAGATGGCAATGATATTCCATGAATTTTTGTCTCTAACTCACATACGCAAAAAAAATTTGCAATTTCATTGAACAGAGAGAATGAGTAATCGAAGACCAACAGACGAGTGCGAGGGTTTTGATGACAATCATTCATTGAACTATTCCCAAATCATACTTTATTAGCCAATCCGTAGAAACTATCAAGCTAGATTTAATCTTAGCATTTTAACCAAAATAAAATAACTTTCTTGGTTGCATATCGAGAATTAAACAATTTGGTCTTCCTTAGAATCCCTACCAATTTCAGTTAAAACTTTATAAAACGTTCTTCTATAAATTAGCAGCTGAGTAAAATTTAGANAATGATGAATATGACCTTCCTCATATTATTCTTTTTCTTATCATTAGATATTTTTTTTCCTAATTAAATACACTTCCTCAAAATTCGNTCATTCATTCTCTTATTAATAGATATTCTTCCAATTATTTTAAATTATTTTTTCTAATTAAATACACATCTTCAAAATTTTGTGGTTGTCATATTTCTCTACTCCAAATGTAATATATCTCTATAACCATTTATCTTTAAGTACCATAAATTATTTATAATATTTTTCAGACACTTTTTAATATCTGAAATAAATTATAAATAAACAAAATTAAATATTATAAACTATTTTTCCTGACGGCAAGTAATTTTGTAATAAAATAAATATACAAAATTAATAACTTTCAAACAAATTATAAAAGTTTAATATATTTTATATATAATTAAACTCAAAAGATTTCTTGACATGAATATTTATTTTTAACATATTAACTATATCGCAATGTTTTTGATATACGCTATTTTGTAACAATACCAAACCCCTCCCGAATAACGGGTCATCAACTAGTATATATTAAAATAAAACCACAAACCCATATTTATAACATCTAATATGTTTTTAGACATTTATTAGTACTTTCGTTTTTTTTGGTCGAGAGTACTTTCATTTTTTGTGTCATATAAAAAAGGTACAGTAGTTTAAGTTTGCTTTAACCTTTATTCTGTCTGAGCACAGCGTGTCACTTTGAAGATGTTACTCCTCATGACACTCTTAAGGAATATCAAGAGTTATACTTGTAATTTACAAAAGATTACATTCACTAACTTTTTGGATTAACACTATATACCAAAGAAGAAAATGAACTAAGAAAATTTTTTTATGAAGAAACTCGCGAAAAATTCTTTAACCAAATTCTTTTTCTTTACCTATTAAAATCCAAAAAAGAAAAAATGGCACGACAAAAAAAACACGAAAGAATTACTCATATGGTTCATATTTTATGTATAATTACTCATATGGTG
>OVBA01008965.1:0-11484 GCA_900406435.1 Lepidium aucheri | reverse complement strand
CAGGCTGAGGCCAAGTGGAATGGTCCGAGTGTGATAAGTTGGTTCTCCCTTACGGTAAATAGGTTGAGGCTGGCGACAGAGGTTTCCTTCCTTTAGTGATCCGAGCAATCCTAGCCCTGCGCACTGCGAGGCAGCGATCTGAGTTTGAGCAACTTNTCCTAGCCCTGCGCACTGCGAGGCAGCGATCTGAGTTTGAGCAACTTCTTTTCCTTAGCAGCTGATTCTGATAACTTTAGCTCCAATTTAAGCTCCTTTTCCTAGAAAAACTCAAAAACTCCAAATGCAAATGCAAAAAATGCAAAACTAACCTAAATGGACCAGAATGCAGGGAAAACCTAGATAATCGGATGCAAAACAACCTAAAATAGGGCTCTAAAACCGTTAGAAATCACACTCATCAAGGACACTATCCTCAGCAACTTCTACTGAGGAGTCCACCCGAGGATCCGTATGCTTCTTGATACTGCAAGCCACGGTATTTTTTGCAACTGAAGATTGGTGAGGGAAGAGCACTCATAGAGAACCTCGGTCTAGCTAATTGTCAATATGGCGATGAGTACGACCGAGCTGTAAGGGGTACTTTGGATTCTGACACATCCACGCACAAAGAGTTAAAACAACTACACGAGAAGTTGGACAAGCTGCTTATGGTCCACAAAAAGCAAGTAAATCTCGTAGAATAGGAGATGATACAAGTAGGAGAGGATGAACAAGTTGAAAAAATTTTCTTTGTCCAAAATCAAGGAGGATCTAAACCGTGGGTGAACTACGAACAAAATCCAAACTTGAGCTATAGAAGCACGAATGTAGAAAACCCACAAGATCAAGTCTATCTGCCAAAGCAAAGGGCATGGATTCCAAAAGAGCAATGGAAAGAAAGTCTCAAACCATACCGGCTGCAACACAACCTTAGTCCACATAAGATTGTTCACCGGACGTGATGAATATTCTTCAACAAATACTCCAATGCCAAACCGCTCATCAAACGGAAATCACTAAAAAATTTGGAGAGGTACATAATCGCATTGACACTATTTACAATGATCTCAACTGCAAATTTGAGACTCTCAATGCACGATTGGAATATGTGGAGAGCAATCAAGCCTTGTCATCGACAAAGACCACTGGCCAACTTTCCAAGAAAGCCGTCCAAAACCCTAAGGAGTACACGGCCCAATCTATGACTCTTAGTACCGGTAAAGTACTTCCACCAGTTGTTAAACCAAAGGAACACGATGAGGACAGTGTTATTCAAGAAGGGGGTGGAAGAACAAATCAAGGATAAAGCCGGTCATGAACAACTCGGGGAGACACCTCGCAGGCCAGAGCCGTGAGGAGAGGTTGATGATAGTCTAGTTGTTAGAAAAACTGCCAATTCCACACAACTCAGGGAGATCCCTCGCACGCCTGTGCATCGAGAATAAGAATCAGATTGTCCCAAGCAGAATACAACTGAAAGAGATGCAGCTGTGGTAGTTACAAAAGCTAAGACACATTTTCCCTCTAGATTGAAGAAGAATCAAGCTGAGAAGCAAAGGGTCCTTTTTGACAAACAAATGAGCGGATTGAGCTAAAAATACCCATCTTGGATGCTTTTGCTTTAATCCCTCAATACAAAAAGTATTTAAAGGACACTCTCAAGGAAAGGGAGGAAGAATGCATGGCTATTGGGACAAGAACATCCGGATCAATCTTGGTACCAGTTTTGCCGCACCAAAGAAAAAGGCTCATTGCGGAAAAATTGGATCACAGGGAGTTTTACACTTCCATGTGTTGTAGGCAATTTAACGTTCATTAACTAACTGTGTGATCTTGAGGCATCTATCAGTCTCATCCCACTGATAACTGCTCAGAATTTGGGGTACTCTAAGTTCAAGGAGTGCAAGATATTGCTGGTCCTTGCGGACAGAACCACCAGGAAGCCGAGGGGACTGCTAGAGGACGTACATGTGAGCATTGGCAACATTCTAGTCCCAATAGTCATTGTAGTTTTGGGAATGGATGAAGAGCCTACGGATCTACTGCTATTGGGTAGACCATTCTTGGCGTCAGTAGGAGCATTGACTGACGTAAGGAACATAACCATTGAGTTGAAGGTTGGCGAAGGTATTGGAATGATGTTCGATCACAAAGAAGGAAAAAAGAAGCCCAGTATCGACGGAAAATGTTCTGAGATCAAGGGAACCATCAGAGGAATGGTCGAGGAAGTAAACGAGGGAGCTCTGGTTTCCCTCACAAACACATACTAGAGGAGTATGGAGAGTTAATCTTGTGACTCTAAACAAGCCCACTTGGGAAGGAATCTCATGGTTATCCTTTACTTTTATAACTTGTTTTAATTTTGTTGAAAGTCGTTTAGCTTTGCCTTATTTTGAGAACACTTTTCTTTTTATCTTTGTTATTATGGGTATTTGGTATGTCAATCTATGTCTCAGGTACAAGGGGACCAAAAACATCATCTTGGCAGCGTTTTTGGCAAATTTGAGGAAGTAATGCCCTCAACAAGCCAAGAGCAAGCATGCCTTGCATTTGATCCTCGGAGGCAAAAGAGGCGAGGAATAAGATGAATTTGGCAAGGAACCAGAATCTCTCAGGGCATGAGGTTGAGGAAGGTGTGCGAGTAGTGTTTACATTGCCTTGAACACCCCTCATGGACCTACTTGCACACCTTAGTATCCATATATATAGAGTTCTAGCCAAATGAATCTCATTGTGTTTAAAACGCATTTGCAATTCAGTGAATTCTTGATAATGTGGCTTATTGTTCATGATTTTAGATATTGCCACAAACAGGGAACTAATCAAGACTCAGAATAGTCAAGGGGCAGAACAAAAAAAACAGTTCAAGTTTAGTTTTTCAGAATGAGTGTTCAAGCCTTGGTATTGGCTGCAAGGAGAAAGAGCGAGGAGGTAGGCTGTCGGGTACATAAGAATAGGGAGTTGATCTGGTTCCAACTCACCAAGTAGGGCCCATGAGCTAACAACATTAGCTAAAATCAAGGAATGGTCAAACTAAGGTCGGACTAATCCAACGGTTGAGATTGCCTAAGATTTCAAATTTGAATTCAACGGTTTGGATGGAGTTAGACTGCGAGGACAATTCGCGAGGCATGGGAAACCAAAATTGTCTTCTCTTTCCTTCTTTGTCTCCGGAAAACCCTACAAGGATCCCCCTATATATTGAGCTCCTCTGACCTCAAATCCCTCATTCACTCGCAAGCTAACCACACACAAAACACTCTCTTCTTTATGCGTCGGCGAGTATCTTTAGTGAATTCGAGCTCTCCGATTTAAGAAGCCTTACTCACATCAAACATGTCTTCAAGAGATAAGAGAAAGAGCAAGGAAATCTGTATCAAGTTCACGCACGACGCAAGGAGAGTTGGGCGTAACGAGATGGAGGCGGGATTAGAAGATTCAGCGATTCGCATGGAGAGAAGCCCCAAACAGAAAACTCGCCATTTCATTGTCCAATCAGACGGTGAGGACGATGCAGGAGTTCAAAAAAGGAAAGAAATTCTGCTCAAGAAGACAGCAAGAAAGTCGGTGGGTGAGTCGATGGACTGGCGGTACGTGCATGGTGAAGGAAGCTCTGCTCAAGAGAAAAGGAAGGGGAAGCAGATGGCCTTGCTATCTAGCAGCGAGGATAGTGATTCTGACAGCAAGTACGGTCAGGCCTTGCCTATGGATGCCGAGTACGAGAGCGAGGAGAAGAGAACAACCAGATATGAAGCTGGGAAGAAAGAAAAGATGACCAAGTACCGGAGGGACATTGAGGATTTAAAACAAAGTGGTTACTCGGAGAAGGAGGGGAGGATGGCCTACGAAGAGTGACAAATAGAAAAGAAGGGGAAAGCCGTAAGAGAAGCCAACAACTCCAACCAAGCATACGAGGCTCTCAGAATGATGGGTATTAAAAGGACCTATTTTCCGCACATCGGGACAATGAACCGGCTGAATATCACCGATGATGTGGACAGGATCTTCAGCTCGTTGGGGATCAAAGTTTCCATGTATAGCGTGGCGAGTTCCTACATCGAGGAGACTTTGCAATTTCTAGCAATCGTGGATCTCCGAGTATACTCATAGAAAGAGCCCGAATTGATGAAGAAGAAGGGAGCCGGATACATAACGTTCATGATGTATGACAAGCTATACACGGTAACGTTCAAGGAAATGGATAGGATTTTTGGCTTCCCATCCGGAGACTCCGTGTATCCAGAAATCAGTGGCTATGAGACCGACGAGGTGTGGAACATGCTGACAGGTTGTGGAGCGTATGACTCATCACAGAGTAATGGGAACTGGATCTGGAACCCCGCCATGAAATATGCAAGAAGGGCATCGCCAATGTACTTTTTGCTAGACCCTTCACCTCGCCAATCAACCTCGGAGAAATGCAAATGATGGTGATGGTGATGAAGGAAATAGTAGGATCTACTCTTAGTGGCATGCAGATTGAAGGAGATGATGGAAATTCCGGCATGTCATTCATCTTGAGCAAGCATCTTCTAACCTACCGCACTCGAGTGATGACACAAGCTGAGAGAAAAACCGGCAAAGCAAAACATATCTACATCGGTGGAATGGTTGCTCAAATTTTGGACGGATGCAAATGCCCTTGAACACGGACGATGAGAATTGGGTTGAACCTCAATTCATGGATCTGAGGTACCTTCAAGGAGCGGGCCTCTTTGCTAAAGGCGAGGTTAAAGGCCGAGCTATGTACAAGTTCGACCACCCGGAGAAGAAGGACGCTAGAATCGCTCTCCCTTGCCCTGAGTACACTTCACTCAAAGCAAGAGAGAATGCAACTTTCATTCTGACCCTTGCGGCCCTACTCGGTGAAGACAGACGAGGACAGCAACCCCAACAGGCTGAGGAGGAAGTAAACGAGGAAGATGCTGATCCGGAGTCCTACCTTTTCGAAGAGTTCACTGAGAAGAATCAGGGAACATCAATCAAGGAAGCCCACAAGCGCATCGGAAAGGTCCAAAAAATTGAGAAAGTGGTTGCTCAAAAAGATGAAGAGCTTTGCAAAGGAAAAGGAGGAGTGGTAGAGTGAGCACAAAGAACTATGGAAGGCGATTGATGGGCTGCAATCATCAGTCAGAGGAATGGCGCCTCAGCCTCGCACACATGACTCGCCGCCACCAGTGGGAGGCATTCAACCTTAGCGGGTTCCAGTTCTCATCAAGCGCACTAAGAGTAACCGCAACACCGATCAGTGGACATGTCGCAGGTGTACAAGAGGACCGGAAAGAAGAGCCATAGACGCTGGGCAGAACAAGAATAGACACCTCAACCGGATCCCTCGCATGCGTCCCTCGCCGATCATGACTGTGAGGAAAACTTTGACAGACCGCAACACGTCTCACCTTGCAAAGGATTAGCTCCACGAGGGTATCCAAACCTTCACACTTACACTCTTGAGGACATGAATGCCTCAACTGGTCACCTTTTCGATTTTTAGGTACCATACTCCAAACCCTTTGTACATACTTTTTTATTTTCTTTGTTTTCGTCTCTTGTTTGTCTAGAGAACTCTCTTAGACTTTTATGCACACAAGGGACTGTGTGATTTAAGTTTGGGGGAGGGGTCTAGAGTACTCTCACATTGTTTCCTGTGTTCTTATTTCCTATTTTGCATGCATTCGCTTAGGTTGTAAAAATCAGTTTAGAATTTTTTTTGTTGCATTTGGTTGTTACATTTCATAGCACCTGTGGCATAGAAAAAAACCAAAAAAAAATGAAATTTTTTGAAAAGTAAATCCAAAAAGTAGAGTGATCATGTAGTTGCATTCATTTAGCTTTGTCTTTAGGTTGCATTCATGTAGAATTTATGCATTTGAACCTGTGTGTGGGAATGACCTTGATGATGGGCAAACCTTGTTAAGCTAGCAAGTAACCATTGTGAGTGCTCTTGATTGGTAACCGTTTTGGAAAGTTTTTGGGCGGATCATTCACCTTAGTGAACTTTGCTTGGGTTGTGTCTTGAAAAGGCCTTGTTTGATTCCTGCTAAAACTGAACTTGAATCGCCAATCTAGAGTCTAGACATGCATCAAATACCTTCCTTCTTTATGTTAAGCATGATCCATTATGTGTATATGGTAAAACCCCTGAAGTTATATGAAACAAAATAATGAAAAAATGCAAGCTGCGCGCCAAACCGAGTAAATGGTAAAGGTGAATCGGCTGGAAGGATGGGTAAACCCGTAGCCTTTCACGCCCATGTATATCCACTGCGTACTCCATATGCGGGTTGGTGAAGCAACTTGGAAGGAAGCGTAAATAGCCTTTCATGATTGTGTAAGCCAACTTCAGAAAAGCCAAAAGAGCATATAAAAAGAGAAAAAGAAAAAGAAAAAGAATAAATAAGAGGGCAGCAAAAATATGAATGAAAGGGAACCATTTGAGTTGAAAAATGATCATCCTAAGCTTAGGGAAGTTGAACTATGTACTCGTTGATCTCTAGTCTCTTTTGAGGACCGCACCTAAAAGAAATAAGAAATTAGACTGTAACCTTTAGAGACTGGCTTAGGTATTAGGAATCTATAGGCTGGATGCTATTCTTGAGAATGATTATATTGCGGTCTCCAAAATGATAGAGCCCACATGTGGATTATGGCCCTAGCTTATGCAAGTTACTCATTAGATAAGATATTCCCACTTTGTGTGCATTTTCTCCATCTTAGGTCATTGCACTTGCTTGAGGTCAAGCAAGATATAAGTTTGAGGGAGCTGATGTATGTGATTTTTGATGGTTTTAGAGTCTTACTTTAGGTCACTTTGCATTCATCTAGCTAGACTTTCCTTGCATTTAGGTCTGTTTAAGGTTGTTTTGCATTCTTGGCATTTGCATTTGGAGTTTTGGAGTTTATCTAGGTAAAAGAAGCAGAAAAGGAGAAAAATTGGAGCTAAGAAGAATTGGAGCAGCTGCTGGAACGTCTAAGTCAAGAATTATCATACACCCTCAGATCGCTACATCGCGGATCACAAGGCGAGGAATACCCAGAACGCTCGACAAAGGCCTCCTCAGGAACTTACCTAAACCTATCTGCCGCGAGGAAAGACCGGTGCATAACCAAGACCCATCCCACTTCACATCAAAGGTCATACTCGAGCCGCAACTCAGACAAGAACCACGAGGACAGAGAAGTGAAGCGTTCCTCGGTGCCCAAGCTCGCGCAAGGACTCCGAGGGAAGCTTCACTGACCGCCTAGTTGACCAACTTAAGTCGTTTTAACCATTAGGGTTATGAGAATGACCCTATAAATACCCCATAATGACCCTCTTATCATTTTTATCTAATGTTTTAGCCGAACAAACTCTCTCTTTTTTATTGTTGTTTTCCTTTAAGCTTGTTTTGAAGGTTTGTACTCTTTTAATGGTTATTGATTGAATAAACTAGTATTGCTTGTTATCTTCATCTTTTCTTCTTGCAATTTCTTAGTGTCTTTACTTTATTCATGCAATCGGAATCTACCCCAATCCTAAGCCCTCTCAAAATGAGGAGCGAGTAGATCCCTATGGATCTCGAGGATGGGGAGATCGGAGGTGAATATGTTGATTCCCTCGCCTAGCTAACTGATGAAAACGCCGATCTCTTCTAGTAAGGTTAAGCTTAATGATGATCTCTTCCTGATCAGTTGAGATCTGATTTGGGCCATGACCGAAGGCTAGCACTAACGGGAACGTGAATCATGTGCCTTCCTAGTGATGACTTGATCCACCAAAGAAAGATCTAGCATGTGGAATGATCATTAGACGATTTGGGCAAGGCTTTATGCGTCCGGTTTGATGTTATCATGGTGAGAGTCGTAATGGTTAATCCAATCTGGATCGAGATCCTCACCGTGAGAGTGGGCCGATATAACCTTTCTCCCGGTCTAGAGATCGCTCAAACAATCCGGCGAGTGGGATCAGTGAGTTTGCCGCCGATTAACCTCCCAAACCTCTAGATCCTTCTCTTTAGAATTGCTTAAACCCTTATTCGCATTTCATACTCTGTTTTAGCATAATTTCTATTTTTAGTAATTTCAAATTCTATTTTATTTTTGTCTTTAGCCTATTTTGTCCTAATTTGCTAGTTTGCTAGCTTGTTAATTCTTAGAGTCTATCATTGTGACAGGATGCTATATTAACTTGAAGTAGGATTTGGTATTAGATAGATTGTTAACAAGCATTTCCGAGTATTGGTTCGACAAACCCATTCTACTCACCACCATACTCTATGATTTGATAAGAGAACCGGAAAAACGCTTTTATTAACGAGCTCAACCAAACTCTACCATATAACGCTGCCAAACTCTACTACACTAGTGTTGCTAACTTCACCAAACTCTATCACACTATCAAATTAAATTTACAAAAACTGTACCACACAGTGGGTGAGCTCAACCAAACTCTACCATATAAGTCTACCAAACTCTACTATACTAGCGTTTCTAACTCCACCAAACTCTACCAAACTCTACCAAGATTTACCAAACATAAAAAACATCAAATATTTAGTGTTTAACAAAATGTGAATTATGGTGTGGTTGACTATGGTGGATCTTGGTTGAGCTTATGCTGACGTGGCAGCAGATCTATACGATTGGCGCGACTAACATGACACAATTCATTAATGGCATTTCGTTATTATGTTTTTGTTTACACATATCAAAAGGTCAAAATGACAATTAAAAAAATGTACGAGTCATTATGGATAATTCTAGACTATTTAAGTCACTGTCCTATAATTCTAGAGTAGTTGAGTAAATCACTTGAAAACTAATGGATAGAAGGTGGAGACTTTCAGCGTTTTAATAATTGCCCAATAGCCATAATCGTTCAACCAAAGCAATCAAGCCAAAAATATTAGTTCCATCGAATATTGGCATCTCGACTTTATTAAGGATCTTGTCTCGAAGTCCATTTTGTTGAGATGGTGTTATAATATGATGTAATTGTTGCTCATGAAACCCAGATTGTGCACCTGTAGGATTCTACAAAGATCGACATTGAAAATTATTAATAGCATTAGGCAAAACATTACGATTAACGTAAGAAGCTGGTTGATTAAATGGGGCTGTACTAGATTGATCCATGGATGTCGTTGCAGGAAAAGGTTGATTGTATGTATTTGACGAATTATAAGTGGAATAAGGCATCAAAAACAGTTAATCTTGTGAATAAGGCTGATTGGGAATGAGATAAGAAAGAGGCACGATCGCTTCTGGATTAGATGGCCAAGAATGAAATTGAAGAGGAGACATGGTGGTGGTTTCAATATATGGGTTGCAAGAATATGTCGATGAAATAGAGGTCGAAAAAAGAGGTGGATGATCTTGTGGAAAAGGACAAATCAAAGAATTGAAGTCGGATGCGCAATTCGAGGAGAAGAATGATTCCCACGAAGAGGTGTTGAAAACCCAGGAGGAGCTTCTACAAATCCCGACGAAGAAGCTTGGACAGAGATTGTCGAGGAATTTGTAAGTGTTGTCGCCGTAATTAGATCACCAGTATCGTGATTCCTGGATTGAGCATACGAAGTTTGGGAATGGAGAAACTTCTCAAGAGATATGAACTGTGTATGTATCGAAGTATTCATGGATTGAATACTTCATTCCAAGGTGGAGAAACGTTGATAGATGAGAAGATTTGAATTTGTTGACGCTTCAAGATTCTTAGCTATTTTTATTAAATGATATAAGGTTAAGAATGTAATTAAGTATTATACACTTGTATAGTCTTGTCTTCTAACCTCTTTGTAACTAGGTTATTGTGTGGTATATAAAGAGATTTTCCTCGACAAATAATCTAAGAAACCTTTTTTTATCAAACTCCATTTTTTGACAAGGTATCAGAGCTTAACCTAAATGTACGTAACATTTATTAGATCCTTTCTACTCCTCAAATATGTTTCTCGTTTCCTATTCGTGATTGATTCAAACATTTGTGAACAATGTCTGGAATTGGAACTAGTTCACCTGTTGAATCATGGGTTCAGACTGAACTTGTGCGAAGAAGAATCGATCCTTATGATCTGTCTGCTGGAGATAATCCAGGCCCCATAATCTTGTAGCCACAGCTTCGGGGTTCCAACTACGATGAATGGGCTCTAAATATTCGACTTGCCTTACGCGCAAGGAAGAATTTTGGGTTTGTTGATGGATCAATTTTGCACCATGCGGATAATTCAGATGATATTGAAGATTGGTGGGCTAATAACGCCATGGTGGTTTCATGGATCAAGTTAACTCTCGCTTTATATCTGAGTAGTACTCTTTCTCAGCATGAAATAGCTCGTGATATGTGGAATCATATACAGACACATTTCTCCGTTAATAATTGGCAGAGAGTTCTGAGGTTAAAGGCTGAGCTCACCAATTGCAATCAGCATGGAACTCTAATAAAAAGATTTTCAGTGTCCTTAAGATCCAATCATTGAGTATAGGATAAGTAAATGGGATTTTTCGAACCAATGCTCAGAAATTGCTTGTAAACAATCTATCTACTACTAGATCTTAGTTCAAACAATCTATCAATATGTCACAAAGATAGACAATATGATAAAATAAGCTAAAAGACAAAATAGAAACAGAATTTTAAAATTCAAAAGAGAGAAATGCATCAAAAACGGAGTATAACAATTGCAATAGACGGAAATAAGGTTAAAAGCATAGATCTAAAGGATAGTGAGGGTTTGATCGGCGGTAAACTCACTGATCCGAACTCGCCGCACTATATTGAGCGATCCCTAGACCGGGATAAAGTTAGATCAGCCCGTTCTCATGGCGAAGATCCCTAACCAAATCGGATGATCCATTATGGTGCTAGCCGTGGTCATACCGAATCAGAAGCTTTAAGTTTAGTCTAATACATCTAATGGCCGACCCACATACTAGATATCTCTTTGGTGGATCAAACCATCACTCACATGGCACTTGGTGTCCGATTCCTTTGGCGCTAGCCTTAGGTCACGGACCAAATCAGATCTCTCTTGATGAGGGAGAGATCAGCATTAAGCCTAGCCATGTGAGAAGAGATCGGAGTTAGATCATTGTTCGCACGGCGAGGGAATCGGCGGAATCACCTCCGATCTCCCTATCCTCGAGATCCACAAAGATCTACTCGCGCCTCATGGGTTGAGAGCGGAGGAGTGAGGGAGATCTAACTTGCATAAATATGAAAAACATAAAAATAAAAAGAAGAAAGTAAAGATGAAGATCAAACTTAATTCATTCCATTAAAAGCATAAACATAAAGAGTACCTTAACCAAGCATAAATGAAAGCAACAATAAAATAGAGAGTTTTTCAGCTAAAACATGAGATGATATGATAAGAGAGTGATTAGAGGATATTTATAGGGTCATTTGCGTAACCCTAATGTTCAAACCGACCTAAGTCGATGATGAGTGTGATTTTTAACGATTTTAGAGCCCTGTTTTAGGTTGTTTTGCATCCGATTAGCTAGGTTTTCCATGCATTTCGGTCC
>OVBA01008964.1:0-11484 GCA_900406435.1 Lepidium aucheri | reverse complement strand
AAAATCAATGTTTGAATAAGACATGATTTTACATGGAATTCTAAATCCATTTAAATCTACCCTCCAATAAACCCCCTAAATCTTCTACGGAATTTGGAATCTATATTATATTTTTAAAAATTTGAAAATACCTAATTTTTGAAAAAATGACATTTTTAACCTTCTTCATTAATAAGATTGGATTAGTCAATTAGGATTTGGTATTAGTTATCGTTTCCTAGTTCTTCTATCTCAGGTACGCCATTTGTTTCTATCATCCATCACCATCATCATTAATAATTATCTAATATGTTCTTAATTATGATCGTCTAACATTATCATTAATCATCATCTAATATCACCATTAATCATGATCAAATAACTAATTTTTAAATACAGCGACGTCAAGCAGTCATTATGAATCGCAGCGACGTATATTTTCTTTCTCCACCATTTGTCTTAATTCTTTATAAGTGTAGATTTTGGTCACGTAATCTTGCTTTGAAGCATAAGTCTAATTAACCAATCATTAATGAAACGATAGGCCATTGTTGTGTCTTTGTTTTCTTTTTTCTGAAAAGTTTGTTTATGATCCTTATATTGTATCCATGATTGTTTAATTTGTAAGTAATTTAGACGATCTATTATTGTTTGTTTTTCAACAGGCAATTACTATGTCAACTTTAACAACTATACCGCCCGGTTCACGTTCGATACGATTATTTACTCGTAGAACTAAACCTGAATTTAGAAAAAGTCGGATATATTATTCGAAATTGGAAAGCTTACCTGATTTGTCAAAGGTAATTCCATTGGAGGAGTTAGAACAAATCAAAAATGGTCCACTAGAGTTCTTCTAAGATTCTCCGAGACTAAATTTATGTGGTCAGCACGATTAGTGCATGAAATTGTAGTGAATCAACTTGTGATAAAAAAGAAGTTTGAGTTTTGGACTCTTTGTGGTGGGCAAACAATGAGATTTTCTGTGAAAGAGTTCAAGATAAATATTGGACTAAACTGTGAAGCTTATTCTCCAGAGAATAGAGTTGTCGAGGATGACCCTAAGTTTTGGAGACAATTCGGGTCAATAGAGAAAAAGATATATCTTACAGTATTGTTGAAGAAAAAATTATGGATTGCAAGGATTAGGACAACAGAGATAGAACTAAACTAGTTTACTTATTTTTGGTTTTCTGGTTTCTGCTAACTCGCCATCCAGGGAGAGGAATTACGCCAAAAATGGTTTCCTTGGTTACTGATCGTGATTTTTTTGAAGAATATATGTGGGGACGAGTAACTTTCCAAAATTTAATTGAATCGATTTTCGAGGTTGAGTCGGATTTGAGCAAAAATTCATATACTATTAATGGATTTGTTCAAGTATTACAAGTTTGGGCATATGAAACTACTCCTGCAGTTGAGAAAAAATGTGGAAATGCAAAAGTAGACATGATGGAGTTCCCACCAATCATGAGATGGAAAGGATCAAGAAAGAGATGCAAATATGATCTTCCTCAGAAAAACGATTTGATACGTCCTAGTACATGCATTATTAGTTAATTATCAACATTGTAGTACTTGTTTATGTGAGTTCATGGTTTTGATACTCTGATTGTTTCGGAATATGTGATGTTAGTTGACTAACTAGTTAAAATTGAACTTTGCTATACATTTTCTAAACTACTCTTCTATATATGTATATGTATATATATATACATATGTAGATTTCAATCCTTTTTCGTCTTAACTTAGTCACAACAACAACATTTGTATGACAAATCTAAATACGTTTCCGTTTTTTGTGTAAATAGTATTTGACATGTTAAAACGTAATTCATTTTTGGAATTTAATATTCATTGTCAAATTATTTTTATAGATTTTCATACATGGAGTGATGGATAATGATTCACAGGATCTATGGATTGATGAAAATCAAGATGTCACAGTTGATAATATGTTATTGCTTATAAATGGAAATTCCAAAAAAGTGTTTGAAAAACATTTTTGGAATGATAAAGGAAAATTAGAAGGACCTTGGAAAGAGATACAAGAAGAAGATGAAGAAGAAGATATAGTGAAGAAAAAGAAGCCTAAGTCAAAAGTGATAAATGGTAATGACATTGAGTTTTTGAAGGGGTTTTTTGTAGCTTCAATGGAACAAATGACAGAAAAATTGCATAAAGATATCTCTACACTTATAGATGTTTCTAAGGTGATGAGTTCAAGGATGGGAAAAATTAAAGAGGACATCAAAGAATATCTTGAAACAAATAAGATTAGTGAATCGAAGATGGAAAAAGCTGAGGTTAATATCAAAGGATTACAGAAAATAGTTCCTATTTATGAAGAATTTGTGGAGGAAAATATTTTCAAGAATGACACATGTTATAACAAGCCAACTGGAAAAAAAACAAAGCTGGTATGTGTATGAAACTTTATACAATATATTAATTGATTTATTACTTGTTTACTTCTCATTCTTATAGATAATTGCAAATTTTTAATTATTAAGGGTAAAACGAATGATGGTTGCAGTAACAAACAAGAAGAATCGTGTGATAAAGTTTTATCAGAAACATCTTCCATACGAGATCGAAATATGAAGAGGCAGCTAGAAAAAAATTTCATCATCAATCAAAGCTTTGATAAAAGAAGAACAGCCAATCAATAAGGAAAAAAGGAATAGAAAACTAACAGCACATCTAAGATCTCCGTTTAAAACTAATGACACCATTCATAAGATTATTACTGGAAATCGGCCAAGGACAACATATGATCCTTTTGAGCTGGTTAAAGAATCATTGGTCACCGCCTTGGATAAATGGATAAGTAGTAATATGTAAGTTAATTTCTATAGTTCAATTATATATTTATTTTCTTTGAATTTAAGATTTGTATGTGACATATTTTTTTAGTACGGTTCTGTGTGGCAGTGCACAAGAAGAAGTTGGAAAGAAATTCTTTATGGATCTTAAGACACCTGAGAAACATATTAGTAATAGTGTAAGTTGTAAATATTTCATCAAAACACTATTTTAATATCAGTTTTGTTAGTTCTTTTTCCCTACGTACGTACGAGTCTTGAGAAGTTCACAAAATGAACAAACCTCTATATATATATACGTAACTAAAATGGTTATAGTAAAAATTTAACGAATATTCTAATCAAAATCAGTATAATAAATAGTAGAAGTGTTAAATTAATAATAATATATAATATTATTTTTTGTGTGATATTTAATGTTGTGGTAAAAGATGTTCTTATCCGATTTAATATAAACAAGTAGTAATGTTGTTTGTTTTGTAGCATATCGATGCAGGAATGACATTATTTCGGCGAAAATCATTGATGAGTCCATGTCCATACAAAGATGGGAGAGTGGCGTTTATGGATACTGGATTTACAGTGGCAATTGGTCACAATTACAAAGAATTTAGAAAAGACCCTAAAAATTACACATGAAAGTTTGGTGCTCTGCATTATTACCAAGGAGTGTTGCCTTTTGTAGGATGTACGAATAAACGACTTGGTAAAGATATTGATGATATATATGTGGTGATACACATAAAAGGTAATCATTGGGCTGCATTGGCTATATCAATCCCAAAAAGAACGATTCAAGTGTTTGACAGCATTATAGGGTATGCAAGTGATGAGCAAATGGAAGAATATGTGCAGCCCTATGCGCATATGATACCATATATGCTAAAGAAGTTTGCTACAGAGAAAGAAAAGCATACGAGTACTGCCAAATACAAGATATTGAAGCATTCCAATATTCCACAGAACAAACAAACTGGTGACTATGGAGTTTATGCAATTAAATATATTGAATGCTTGGCACTGGATTGTGATTTCAAGGGTCTCTGTGATGAACACATTGCTAGGATACGTGCAAAATTAGCAGCAGAAATATTTGATGAGTCAAAAACCGTAAGTTTCTATTGATTTGTTTTTTTTTCCTTTTAAAAACTTTGTTTTGGTAATTCGGTTTTCACAAAATTTGATATTATATTTTTATTACTTTATATAAAAAATTTGTTTTGGCAAATAATATTTTATCTCCTTTTAGTAATAAAGTATTTCTATCAGCAGGACTTGTAAATAATACAACATGTTAAAACAAACCAACATTCAGTACACTTAAAATAAAGACAGTGATGACAGAGATCAGCTCGTTCGATTGTTGTTAGTTGATGATGCCCAGAAGATTACGCCGGCATGGCAGGTTGCTGGTAGACAATGACATCCAGAAAATGATGATGCCCAAAAGATGAAGCCGTTCGTTACAATATGATGAAAACGACAGCTCTGCAAGTGTAACATTACTCTAAACGCAACACTGATATAATAATAGCTGGTTAACCCATATCATTTTTTTGTTTTATATGAGCCCACATGATTAATTGCCAACACCATATCTCTGATGTCATGTTTAAGCCATTAAGGAAAATGGATGTTAGTTAACAATAAAAAAAAGGAAATCATTATTCGAACAATACTGAGTAACAAAGCCATACAACATAAGAAAACGAAACAGAAATAGAGACAAAACACTTGAACACTATGTATCTTTCCTTACTTACTGAGTCTAATAATAGAAATACTTGTGACTAAGTACTATAATACATTGAGCGATGATCGCTGAACTCGACAATACAACAAACTTCTTAATTAGACTTTCAGTATCTATTACTGATTCCTCTTCTTCCTCCTACAAAATGTAACCAATATCACTTTTATGAGATCTTTATATAACTGAGGCTAAAAATTAATAATTAATATACTATATATGAGCTTGATAATTATTTATCATTCTCCAAAGCATCGTCTCATGCCTTACACGTTTTGCGATTATGACCAGAAAACCCACAACTTGAACATGTATGTTTTTTCCGAGGTCGTTTTGTCTTTGCAACATTCTCTAATACATTTTTAAATCTTTCTTTTTTGGTTTCTCGCTTTTCTTCGTACTTTAGGCGGAAAACATTTTTGGGAAGCGATCTCAAGATGTGGAAGCCATTCTTCATTTAGAGAAATACTTTCTGCATATGCACCAAACAAATAGGTTTTGGTATAGTATCAGCTTACCAGAGTTTCCCATGAAAACGATGTCATTTTGGCAGCTGCAATAGCATGAACGCATGGTATTTTGTGCACTTCAAATTTGCGATAAGTACATGTCATATGCCCGAAGTCAACAATACAATCTCCGATAGGCACCTTTATTTGAAACTGATATTCATTTATTGGAAGTACTTTCAAATGATTTCCAATAATTGATCTTTTATGCATCATTTCATTAACTCGAGGTGTAATGCTTGCTTCATTTAGAGCAGCAACTATTCGACGCTCATAAAACCACCTAGTAAGCATCTCACTAACAAACTCAAGAAACTTAACAATTGGTAGCTCACGTGCTTTTCTCAGAGCTGCATTGATAGGTTCAGCAATATTACTTGTAGTAATGTTATATCGGTTTCCAGCAATATTTGTTGCTGAATCATACCAAATAACTCCAAAAACTCAGGCAAGGTATATACATTTGCAACTTTCCTAGCTAAACTCAACATTTCACTCCCTTTAAATATAGTGATTATGTTTTTCTTCAAGTGGTATGTACATATACCACGGTGAGCAGCTGGATAAACTTTGGTAATGGCACTTTCAATGGACTTGTGTCTATCAGATATTCTAACCAAATCGTCACTATCAGATATCATTTCCAACAATTTATTAAAAAACCATTCCCAAGCAGCATCATTTTCAAAATCCATAATTCCAAATGCAGCTGCAACCAACAAAATTCCCTTGTACTTTCCTTTAAGAAAACTCCCATATACAACAATCACTTTTCGCATAAATTTAAATCCTTTCACACAAGCACCAAATGAAATGAATAAATATTTATACCTATCATCACCGTCTTTCTCAAGATGTGCTACCGTATGAGGATTATACTTTTTGATCAAATAAATATAAGATGGGAGACATTCATATCCATTTTCTGTTGTACCCCTTACTGAATCTTTCACATGTTCGAGAGATTTCCATAAATTCCAATACTTCATATCTACACCATACTTGATGCGCATCATGTTTTTAATATCTTCTAGTTTGCTATTTTGACCATCTTTGCCTCGTTCATTCAAGAAAAGTTGGCTTATGAATTTAGCTGTCACCCTTCCTAGTTTTCTTGATTCTAAGGAACATGTATGAGCCGAAATATATTTACGTACCACGAAATATTCAGAATTACGTCCAACTTTTGAAGCTCTTACTATCCAGTTGCAGCTATTATCACCAGTACACTTAACTACAAAAAGAGATGAATCTGACTTCTTGACTCAAAAATCAAAATCGTTTTCTAATTTAAGCATATTTAGCTTCAGCTGCAGTTCTTCTTTATTCTGAAACTCCTGGCCAACATAAATGGATAATTCAATTCTCGAATTTTAAGTTTCATTGACATAGTCAATATCATCATCATCATAACCATCAACACTGTCGTATTCAAAACTGTCACCAATTCCACTAAAAATATTTTCAACCTCTTCCTCTTCATTTATGTTATTTTTCACAATATAATCAATCACAGTATTCTCTTTCTGCTTCATTCTCAGGGTCATATCGTCTAATATATTAGATAAAGTTAAATAAATAAATTGACCAAACATACGATTTATGAAGTCTGCAAAAAAGTGAGAGAATGATGAACCTGGGAAATAAATTCTATGGCCCTGATTTAGATTCGATCATGAACTTTTTTGCCAAATAACAGAAGCCTTCTTCAATAATTCATTCCAACGTAACTCAATTAAAACTTTCTCAGATCATAAACGTTTTGTCGACAAAAAGAAAAATGATCATAAACGTAAGTAATTAGGTTTGAGAAACAATGTCTCTAAAAACGATGTCATTAAGATAACTACTTTAGTTTGTTAACTTTATTTAATAATCAAAAAATAATTATTACGTGTATCTTTACGATTAATTATAGTTATTATATTTGATCATAGTTATAATATGATATAAGACATACTTTTATAAAACACTTTATATTATAAAAATATAAAAGATTACTTTACTTATGCTACTGTTAGTCTATCATGGACTTTTAAGAATATTTGTATTTGTATTCACAGCATACATCAAACTAGTATATATCTATGTATACAATAAATACATAAACAAAACAAATTAATTATAAGGTTACCGAAATATTAAGATCTAATATCCAAAATCTTATATATTAAAGTGGGAGACACTTTCATTTTGACAATGTTATAAACTTTAGGATAAAATTTACATATGGTTTGTAACAACCCTTAAAAATAGGTCTAAGGTAAGTTTTGTTACAGATTTATATATAAAAATTTAAAACTAATAAATATTTAAAAAAAACAAAAACAAAAATTAACATAAGTATATGGGTTCTTGATCCGGTTCAAGTTCGAATTTAGATTCGGTTTTTCGTATACATAAATTTAAGACCCATTTATGGTAATTTTTTCGGGTTCGGTTTCTCTAATTCGGTATTTTGGTTCTTTTGATTTAAGACTTACTCATATATTTTTATTTTTAGATATGGTTTATTTCGGTATAGATCGAGTTTGGGTTTAGAAGTATTTTTAAAAAATATAAAATTAAAAACAATAATAACAAAAAACTCTACAAAACTAAAATTTGGTTCTTGATTTGGTTTTGGTTCAGGTTCGGACTTAGATTTTTGGATATATATATTTAGGACTTATTTGAGTATTTTGTGGGATGGTTCCTCTAATACGAATCAATTTTTGTTCAGATTACAGTCATTGAATCAACATCTCAAAAATAATATTCTAAAATATTTGCACGGGTCTAACAACCTAAATAAATGAAATTTGGAAAACAATCAAATCATGCGTTATAACGCGGGTATAATCCTAATCTCATATATTAAAGCGGAAGACACTTTTGTTTTGGCTGTGTTATAAACTTTAGGATAAATTTAACCTAAGTACATAACAACTCCTTAAAAATAGGCATAAGATAAATTCTTTTTTGTCAAGAACTGGATCGACAAGGCCCGATCCATAGCCTAGCCCACACCCTAAAATCCCTTTTTATTCTACTAGTGTAGTGGGGAGGAATCGAACCCCGGTGCCTTGAGTTATTAGCTGGATCGGCATAACATGAGTTTTGTTACAGATTTTTATATAAAAATTCAAAACTAAAATTAATAAAGTATATTGGTTACAAATTCGGTTCTGGTTCGGGTTTGGATTCGGTTTTCGGGGTACATAGATTTAGGAACCATTTTTGGTATTTTGTCGGGTTTGGTTTCTCTAATTTGGTATTTGGGTTCTTTTGATTTAAAACTTCCTCGGATTTTTTTTTGTTTTTTGGATATGATTTGGTTCAGTATAGATCGAGTTCGGTTTCATAGGTATTTGTATATAAAAATTCAAAACTAAAAACAACTATAATAAAAGACCTCTATAAAGTTAAAATTTGGTTCTTGATTTGGTTCCAGTTCGTGTTGAGTTTTTTGGGTATACAAATTTGGGATCTATTTGGGTATTTTGTTGGGTTCGTTTTCTCTAATGTATATCTATTTTGGTTCGGATTACAGGTCTTTAAACAACATCTCAAAATAATATTCTAAAATATCAATACGGGTCCAACAACATAAATGAATAAACTTTCAAAAAATAATCAAATCTCGTGTTATAACGCGGGTATAATCCTAGTATCCATATCAAACAAAAAACAAAATTATATCAACTAATACAAAAAATAAGTCAACAAAAATATTAATAAATCAACAACAAATGAAAAACAAGTCAATAATTCAAATAAGTCAACAGTAAAATAAAATTGACCAAATAAAGCATAAGTCGTCAGTTTAAAATAAATCAACAATAGAATAAGTCGACCAAATAAACTATATGTCGACTGTTTAAAACAAGTCAACAAAGACAAAAATTAAGTTAACCAGTATAAAAATTAAGTTGACAGTTCAAACAAATCAACTTTACAAATAAGTCAATTTAAGAGTTGAAAAAATAAGAAAACAAATCAACTAGAAAATCAACAAATCAAAAAATAAGTCGACAGCTCAAACAAATCAACAATTAAAATATTGAAAAAGTTCTGATTATAGTGTATATATATAATGTATTTTAAATTTAAATAATAAATAATATTTAATAAATTTTACGATATATATATATATATATGATAAATTCTGAAATTTGATTTATACACGATATATATTATATTTTAAACTATATATATAAGTATATATGATTCTTACGTTTATACTTTATATTTCTTATTTCATATATACAATGCATCAATATTTTAGAAACTCATTTATATTAATTTTAAAACTTTGATAACACAAAAATAATGCAAAAGAATAAGAAAATAGTATATTAATAAGGTTGAAAAGATTTAAAGGTTAATTTTGTCTTTCTATTAAGAAATGGTATAATTATCAAAATTTTAGAAAAAAAAGGTATAATTTTCAAATTTTTTAGAAAATTTAGGGTACTTATCAAATTCACCCTAAAAAACGAACTTTTTAAATATTTAGTAAATATACATAAATTTTTGAATTTGTACAACATATAAAAAATATAACATTTAACCCAGTTTAATACTCAAACTCATGGTGATACTTGTGAATATTTCATCATCAGACTTACAGACGTTTGATAATTCTATATTGACAGAATAGTAATACTATCATAAAATAACGATGCATATAACGATAAATTCCTATTCTCCATGTTCTAACGCGAACTATACGAGCGCCACTTGCATGCAACATGCACAAGTCATTGTGATACGTCTTGGTAAATTTTTATAATGAGATTATAATTAGACAGTATAGAAAATCGTGGAAAGCAAAAAGAGCTGAATGCACAAGTCATTTATACGTCTAAGAAATCTCTTAAGAACTCGAACTTTCTAATAATTTCACTTTAGAGTGATGACCGGCAACTGCGACGGCCGGTTGGTGGCCCGAGAACAAAGAGACGTGACTCATAAGCTTGTCTTTCCTAGAGAATTTAGTTCCACAAGAGCAAACCCATTTTACATCTCCACAATGTTTTTCATGTGTCCTTAGATCAGACAGAACCGAGAAGTGTTTCACGCTGCATCTCCTACACATATACATTTTAGGACAATGACTCCTTTTGTAATGATTCTTGGCACAAATCACGGATTTCAGTGGCTGAAACTTCTCGTGCTTCTGGTTCCATCTACAACCTTGTTGAGGACACGAGTAGTAATGTTTCTTCAACGCATTTTCTCCTTTCTTGTCAAGTTTTGTATGTGGTCTAATCAAAGCCTCGCGTGTCTTGTACTCGTCTCCGTGTGCTCTCATGTGCATCCTTAGATTGGCGTCTCTCTTAAACCCTTTCCCACAAATCTGGCAGTAATGCGTGTATTTGGCTAATAGATCGTCAACATCAAGTTCCAATATCTCATAGTTCCCCGATATTGGTCTAGAACGATGATGATCTTTTTTAGGGTTTAAGGTCTCGCTGCACCAGTTAAGATTCTGGTCGAGAAACGAGATCTGTCCTCTTTCTTGGACACCAAAATGGTTCCTAGACTCTTGCACAAAATCATGATCGGGGTTGGATTTTTGTCGGGAAAACTCCATAACCATTGCATCTGCGGCATGATCGTTATCGATATTGTTGTTGTTAGATGCATTTTGGAGTTGTTGACAAGTAAACATCATAGAAGAAGCAGCGGTAATGATCTCTTGAACCAAACTTCCAATGTTAGCCACGTCTAAAGACGTTGACCCCAAGGATTGGTAATTGTTGTTATTAGAGATTATATAGAAGCTGACCAAAGATTGAATCTGATGAACCTTGTCTTGTATGGTGGAGAGATTGTATAGAAGAGAGAGTGAAACAGCGTCGTCTTCCGATGATGTCATCCCAGCATTCACGGGATTCATGTATATTGGTTTTGAGGACGCAGTGGTTGTCCCGGAGAAGCTAGATATGGATCCTTCTCCTTTATCCATAATATGCTCTTTTTGATTCATCTATATTTGTGAATGAAGAATCTAACTTGAGTTTGGTTCATAATTTTTTTTTAGTTCAGTTTGTTCTTTAGATTCTTAGTTGTATCTGTGTTCATATATATGGCCGACTATCTAGAGGGATGGATTGAAGAAGACAATCTACCCTCTACCGTATAAAATACTTGCGAGTTGTGACATGTACATCGACAACAACGAAAAACACACAATCAGATACGTGTCAAATATACTAATATTTCTCAATTTCTATCTATTGATTGATTAACACAAAACTAGGGCTGGGCATAATACCCGAAATCTGAAATCCGACCCGAACCCGATTCGAAATACCCGAAATTGAACTGAACCGAAACTTACAAAATACCCGAACGGGTTTTAGATCATAAGAATATTGGTACTCGAACCCGATCGGGTAAAACCCGAAACCCGAACGGATACCCGAAATACCCA
>OVBA01008963.1:0-11485 GCA_900406435.1 Lepidium aucheri | reverse complement strand
AAGCCTTATAAATTATATAAGCTCTATTATAAAGCCTTATAAATTTTATATTTTCTCTTATAAAGTCTTATAAATTTTAATAAGCTCTCTTATAAATTTTTGTACATACCTTATAAAATTTTATAAACACCTTATAAATTTTTTATAAGCACCTTATAAATTTTATAAGTTATCTTATAAAACCTTATAAATTATAGAAGCTCTATCATAAAGCCTTATAAATTTTATAAGGTCTCTTATAAAACCTTATAAATTTTATAAGCTATCTTATAAAGCCTTATAAATTTTATAAACTCTGTTATAAAAAATTTTTATAAACTCCTTTATAAATTTTTTTTGGCGGGAAAATTTTTTCGTATAGCGGAAAAATTTTTTGCGGGAAACTTTTTTTTAGCTGGAAAAAATTTGTAAAAATATATATAGATAATAACATAAAAGTATTTTAGTCATTTTTCCATAATGAGGGGCATTTTTTGAAAATGTCCAAAAAATGAGGGCAGTGATGAAAATGTCCTCATTTGAGAGGCTTTTTTGCAATTCTCCCAATGGATACAATTTTAATTATATGTTATGGTGTTTTATTGAATTTGTTACTAAGTCTATGCATTGCATTTTTCATTTTCTAAAGTCATTTTTTCTATGTCGTGCTTAGGAGAAGGCTACGTGAGATTGTATCATTTTTTTTTCTAAATCTTTCCACCATATTTATTTTACAAAAAAGAAAAATCAAACAAAATACTGCACCGTAGTGCGGGTACCTACCTAGTATTTATAATTTAGGTGTTATAATCTAGATATTTCTTATTATAATCCAGAAAATGTATACTGATTATTAATCACTGAATAATTAGTGAATAACTAAACTATATTACAATATAAATTAAATATAAATACCATAGTTAAGGTTTTTGTTTACAGAAAATAAATAGAGAAATTTCGAGAAATGTTTTTTTCAGTGTATCCCTTTTCAAAAATGCTCTTTAACAAAAAGGTCTTTTCAAAAATGCTCCTCATTAAAAAAATAACAAAAATATCCTCAAATTTTTTTTATAAATTTTTCCCAGCAAAAAAAAAATTTCATGCCAAACAAAAAATTTTCCGCCAAAACTTTTTGATAAAGAATTTCAAAAAAAAAATCTGCAGAAAAAAAATTTTCGCGCCAAAAAAAGATATTTTCCCACCAAATTTTTTTATAAAGGTGCTTATAAATCTTTACAAAAATTTTATAAACACCTTATAAATTTTTATAAAAATCTTATAAATTTTTATAAACATCTTATAAAATTTTTATAAACACCTTATAAATTTTAAAAGCTATCTTATAAAGCCTTATAAATCTTGACAAACACCTTATAAATTGTGTAAGCTCTCTTATAAAGCCTAATAAATTATATAAGTTTTATTATAGAACCTTATAAATTTTATAAGTTCTCTTATAAAAGAAATTTATGAACTCCCTTATAAAATTTATTGGAGGCAAATCTTTTTTGAAATTCGGAAAAAATTTGGAGAGAAAAATTTTTTTTTGGCGGAAAATTTTTTTTTGAAGGAAAAAAAGATATTTTTTGGCGGGAAATTTTTTTTGGTGAGAAAAAAATTTGTAAATGTATAAAAAATAATAATGTAAAGGTATTTTGGTCATTTTTCTATAATAAGCGGTATTTTTTGAAAATATCCAAAAAATGAGGATAATGCTAAAAATGTCCTCCTTTGAGGGGCATTTTTACAATTTTCCCAAATAAATAATTGTGAAAACATAATTTTACTACTCAAACTAATTAATAAATTTACTTGTTTTTTTAATATAGAATATGATGTTCAAACGATGAATACTTAGTCTCACGAAATATTAAGATACAATTTTAATTTACTATATCTATAATTTTTTATATAATACAAAAATATACTTTAGTTTGATATATAATTATATTTTAAATTTGCTCTAAGACCATGAACCAAATAATACAAAATTTTAGTTGTATAGTAAACCATGCGATTAGTATTATTGGTACTGTTCTTAGGGTAAAATTAAATTAATGATTATATTACAAAATTAAACTAATACTAAGATAACTTATATTTTATAAGACAAAGTTTATTTAATTACTAACTTTGTTTCTGTTATGTTTGTAGGAATACAAGTAAGTTTGAGAAAAAAATTATTGACGACTAAATGATTAAGATAAGTACTTATATCAAAAAATTTATATTCATAAATAATAGGTTTTATAATCTAGACATTAGTGATTTGGATCAAGAAAAATATACTTTAATTTGATCTATCATTATATTTTGATTTTCTCCACGAACATGAACCAAATAATATAAAATATTAATAATTGTATAGTAAACTACACGATTAGTATTATTTGGTGCTGTCCTTAGGGTAAGATATAATAAACGATTATATTACAAATTTAAACTAATAATAAGATAACTTATATTTTGTGCCAAATATTTTATGTAATTAGTAACTTTTTTTTTTCTTATGCTTGCACTACAACATATATGCTTTATCACGCCAATTATTTTGGGTCAGTTATTAAACTGTTGTTAATATTAAAAAACAGACGGAATTCACCATCAATTAACTAACCGACTTAAAGTTTAGTTCATTAATTTAAATGAACTTTTTATATTGGTCATTATTTCAATTTTGAACTGAGAAACAAAAATCGATGAACATGGGGGTGATTCACGACAATGTGTAAAGTGATTCACGGCAATACAAAAGGCGATTTGCGGCGATGATCTCAAGGACAAGACTGACGACGCAATTTTGATTTCCATATACCCTAACCTCACAGGTATAAATCAGAATCTCCTCTTCTCTAATCTTCTAGGGTTTTCATTATGTTCCGTGAAATCTAAGGATATGGTTACATATCTGGTCCAATTTTGATTATTCATATGATTTTGAACTTAATTTAGTTTTGATAAGGACATGTTCCATTTTTTGGTTGCTAAGCCTACTATGTTCATGGTAGAGTTTACTTCCTTGTTCTATCATCGATTCATGTTTAGGTGAATGGGTTTAGTACCTTGTTTCATTTCCACTTCAATCTGTGAGTGCTCGATTTTAATCAACTTAGTTTCTCTATAATTTGTAGCTGTTGGAACAATTGAGTGGCTAAACTTAAGTCTTCTCTCAGAGTGCATTATCTTCTGATTTGAATCACTTTATCGTTGTATTTCTGAGATCGATTTCGTGCTCAATCTTAATTGGGGTTAAGTAGATATGAGCTAGAAATGATTTATGGGCTTCAGAGTTGCTAGTTTTTGGTTTAGTGTTTACCATTTCTGGTAATGATTAATTCAAATAACCTAAGCTTTAAAGGGCATTGGGTAGAGAAGTAGTATTTGGAACGTGGTTCTTTCCTTCATTGTCAATTAGTGTATTTGAATCATGATTTTCAAATTGATTAAGATTTAGACCCTTATTCTATGTTCTGTGATTTGAAACATGCCACGTCAAGTAGCCAATTTGTTTGTCAGTAGCCAATTTGTTTGACAATTTGTTCTTGGCTTTTGGATTTCTATGGAATACTACTAGCTGTTATATTTAGTTCCGTTACTTGTTTTTTTCAGGCATGATGTCTAAGATTCGAGAATTCTTAAGTAGCTTGCGTAGTTGAACAATATATACTATATATTTTAACAATCTTGTTATAAAAAATAATCAGTAATCCAAGTAACCATTTTCCCCACCAGATTCATATTTTACTACTGCGATCGTCTTGAAGATACAACTATCTATTTCTGTGCACACGGTTAGTTTCTATTCCTATCTTATGATTCTATGTCTGTATGTGTGTTTGGCCTTCAACTTCGTCAGGCAAAACAATTTTGTATGCTGAATCTCTTTTAAGTTTTCCTGTGATATGTGTGTGTGCGTGTGTATCATTAATCCTAATATACATGATGTTTGTATCTTATGGTTTTTTGTTTGTCACCTTCCTTATGCTTTCATTGTTTTCTACACACTTGAGTTCTCCTCCTTTGTGCAATCTTGATGTTTGTTTACTATAGTTTATTATTTTTTATAACAAATTTCTAAATCTTGTTGAGTTTCATAATCTATGTACTTCATAATCAATTCCTCTCTATAAACGTTCTTTAAACTTGTTCTTCAAACCATTATAAATCTGAGCTTGCTAACTTATGATCGAAGTTTTAGTGTTTTGTGATATATTTTCATCTATTTTAGTAATTAAAAATATATAAAAGAAAATGTTAATGCAACAATGATGAAGCTGATATTGGAGTAAGTTTTAGTCATTATGTCGAGTTTACCATGAATATGTCTTGTTTTTGTAGATTTATTTTAAAATGGATAAATCTTTGGATGACAAAACCCCGATTGTCTCAAGATTATATAATCGGAGTCAAGGGATTTTTGGATTTTGCCTTTGGTAAAATTAAGGTAGATATGTTGAAGTGTCCATGTCAACGTTGTTGTCTTGTCAAGAACAAGCTTAGAGTTGACATTCAAGATGATTTAATGTGTCATGGCTTTCTACACACATATACAAATTGGTTTCTACATGGTGAGGAGTTAGATCAGGATCCCAACTTAGGTCAGCAGTCAAATCAGACCTTGGATCAACGTATGGAAGTTGATGAAGATGTTGATGAGGGTATTCCAAGTATTAGTATAGAAGCTGATGATACTCCTTACATGTCTCCAAACTTAGATCATGATCCAAACTTAGGTCAGCAACCAAACAATGTTGAAAACCCAACCTTGGATTTGCTTGATGATGTCTTTCCAAGCATTAGTATGGAAACTAATGATACTCACACATCTAAGGATCCTTTGAAAGAAAAGAGAGCATTTGATGAGTTGTTATCAGATTGCAATCAAGCTCTCTATGATGGTTGTCAATCATTCAGCAAATTATCTTTCATGCTTAAGTTGTATCACATCAAGTGTCTTTCTAGGATTAGTGATAAAGGAATATCGATGGTAATAGATCTCTTGAAAGAAGCTTTTGAGCATGCAAAGTTACCCGAATCTTTTAATGATATGAAGAAGACAATTCGGAAGTTGGGATTGACTTACGAGACAATTCATGCTAATGATTGCATGCTGTACTGGGGAGAAGATGCATCTAGAGAGAAATGTAAAGTTTGTGCAAGCTCTAGGTGGAAAGCATCAGTAGTAGTTGATGCAACTGAAAGATCTAAAAAAAGAAAGAAGCAACAAGCTGCTAAAATCTTGAGATATTTTCCTCTAAAGCCACATCTCTAACGCTTATATATGTCATCAAAAACTGCTGAGTATATGAGATGGTATGCTGAATCAAAGAAAAAAGATAGTAAGCTGAGACACCCAAGAGATGGAGCAGCTTGGACGAAATTCAATCAACAGTTTCCAGAGTTTGCATCAGACCCAAGAAATGTTAGGTTAGGTTTAGCAACTGATGGCTTTAATCCATTTGGTAAAGTTTGTACAAACTATAGTGTTTGGCCTGTGATTCTTTTACCTTACAACTTTCCTCCTTGGATGGCAATGAAGCAAACATGAATGATCCTTTCAATGATCATTCCTAGAAAACAGATGCCAGGTAATGATATAGATATATATCTCCAGGCTGTTATACAAGAACTAAAGGACTTGTGGTATGAAGGTGTGTAGACTTATGACGCTTCTAAGAAAGAGACATTTTGCATGTGGGCAGCTTTGGTATGGACCATTAGTGATTTACCAGGTCTTGGAAATCTATCTGGTTGGAATACATATACAGGTTTGGCGTGTCCATCTTGTAACTTTGATGCTAAAGAGATTCGTCTACACTATGGAAAGAAAAATTGTTTCATGGGACATCGTCGTTTTCTCCCTCATAACCATAGTTTTAGGAAAGATAGGAAACAATTTGATGGTTCTATAGATTCAAGGCTTCCTCCAACCACACCATCAGGTTCTACTATCCTCCAACAAATTAAAAATGTAGATGTTACTTTGGGTAAGATAGCAGATAGTGGGAGAAAGAGAAGTCGACATGGAAAGAGTAAAGTACATCAGTGGAGAAAAAAGAGTATATTTTTTGAATTGCCTTACTGGAAGCATCTTCTCTTGCGACATTGTCTTGATGTCATACATATAGAGAGAAATGTATTTGATAATCTGATTTATACAATGCTGGATGACAAAGGAAAATCTAAAGATAATCTTACTGCTAGAAAGGACCTTAAAAGACTACGTATACGTCCGGAATTGTGGCCCGATGAAAGTGATACATATATTCCAGCATGTTTTACCATGACCAGCAAAGAAAAAGATAGTTTTCTTAATATTTTAAAGAGTGTAAAGCTGCCTGATGGGTATTCTTCAAATATTTCCAATTGTGTTGATCAAAATCAAAGAAAAATGGTGGGTTTAAAAAGTCATGACTGTTACATCTTGATGTGCCAGTTGTTATCAATTGCAATACGCAATACTTTACCTAAAGAGGTATCACTTGTTGTAGCTGAGTTGTGTTATTTTTTCAAGAAAATATGTTCCAAAGTACTTGACATCAATGGTCTAGACAAGTTGCAGGAGCATATTGCCCTTACATTATGCCATCTAGAGATCGTATTTCCTCCGTTATTTTTCACAATAATGGTGCATTTGACCATTCACTTGACAGAGGAAGTAAAATTAGAAGGACCGGTTCAATTCTGATGGATGTATCCAATAGAGAGGTACATATTTACAATTATACATTTAGTCTAATATCTAGATATGTTTGAGTGATAGATATGTTTGTCTAATATCTAGAATGGTAACAGGATCCTTGGACATTTTAAATATCATGTTAGAAACCGAGCAAGACCTGAAGGTTCAATATGTGAACAATACATTGCTGAGGAATGTTTAACATTTAGCTCTATGTATCTTAGTGAAATAGAGACTCGATTTAATCGCATTGGAAGAGTTGATGATCGTCCAATGTTTGGGCAAGACCCAGGTTCAAATTCAAAGATACCATTGATTTTTCCACCAATTGGGAGATTTGTTAGTGTTGCTAAGTTGGATACACTTAGTTATGTAGAGTGGTAGCAGACACATAGATATATCTTGTTTAATTATCCTTTGCTGGATGAATATCGCGAGTAAGTAAAGTATTTTTAAGCTTATTTCTTATTTCTTGTTTTTATGCAATTTTTCTTTCTTTTTCTTATGCCATTGTCCTTTTTGGTATATAGGAGATATAAGAATGAGTTAAGAAGATCACAATTTAGGCGTAGGAAAAGGGGTAATGTTATAGATATAGATCGGCATGTGCATCTCAACTTTGGAAAATGGCTGAAAGAAAGGATAGAGAAGAATGATATCAGTAGTATATCAGATGATATTCGTTGTCTATCTCATGGTCCATGTTATAAAGTTAAAAAGTTTTCTGCATTTAATGTTAATGGTTTCAAGTTTAGAACAATAGAGAGGGATCAAGACTTAAAAACTCAGAATAGTGGAGTGTTTCTCTCGGCTGAAACCATTAGCTACTCAAGCTCAAACAATGTTAACCCAAGAGCTGGAGCTGTTCCTTATTATGGGAAACTAGTTGAGATCTTAGAATTGAATTACTATGACCTTTTTAGAGTTGTATTATTCAAATACAAATGGGCTGATACCCGGGATTGTAGAGGTTATAAGAAAGATGCTTTTGGTCATGATACCATGAATTTTTTGCGTACAATACATAGTGAGAATGGCGAGGAAGATGAACCGTATGTTTTGGCTTCTCAAGCAAGACTGGTTTATTATGTTGATGATCCACAAGAAAAAGGATGGAGTGGTGTAGTACAAGTCCAGCCAAGAGACTTCTATGACATGGGTGATTCTGAAGTTCCAAGTGATTGTGATGTTACAAGTGTTGAAGATTCTATCATTCAAAGTTTAATTCTAGTTTCTGATAGTTCACCTAGTTTTACATTAGTGAGACAACTAGATGATTTTGACAATTCCCAAGCTTTGAATGAGTTAGATGATACTGTGGAGGTATTTCACTCATTTTTTAATAATTATGGTTATAAATTTTGTCTATAATGTTTATTATTTCTTAATCTTACAGGTTTAGTCATGGCTGATACACACAATGAAGATCTCTTGGCTCCACCTCTTGGACCAGAATTAGCAAGTGGGAAGTGGAAAGTTCATGTTATAGGTTAGTTTACTACTTATAAACTTAATCATAGCTTAAGTTTAGTCTTTATGTGTGTTGTTTCTTTGTTGAATATATAGATTGGATTTTATTGTTGATATTGGGAGATGGTTTCTTCTAAGTGGTTGTTTTATAGGAATCTGTACCAATATAATCTAAATCATCTACTCTTAATTTAAAATTAGTTTCTGGCTTAATCGTTGCACGTGATATTATCTCTTATAGTATCATCTACTCTTTATTATTGGGGTAGTGCCTTGATTTAAAATAAGTTCACGTGTTCACTTGAAGTTAAAATGAATCACTTACATGCCTTAATTTGCCTCAACTCTTCAACTCAACTTGTATTATTACTTCACTTGTCTTATTAGTTTGTTTCATTTACTTGATCCAGAAGTAAAACTTTTATGTTGTCTTATTCCTCCGCTCAGTTATATAAAGAGTAGTAACTTTGTTTATGGTTTTCTTTTAGACTTTGAAGGCAACATTACAGAGGAAAATATTTCTGGACAACAAGTTTAGAGCTTGCATAATCGTCGAGTCATTGTTGATTTTAATAGCAGAGGACAACTGATTAAAGATTCAGGTGGTTTGCTGGGTACATGGTTAGGTTCTTTGAGCTACGATCTTAACATGCTACCCATGAACTATACTGATTGGAGGTTAGTTCCAGCTCATAGGAAGGAACAAGCATGGAAAGTGATCCAGGTATTCATCGGAAGCTCAATACATATTTAGTTATGAAGTAATGATGATTCAGGTATTCATCAGAAGCTCAATACATATTCAGTTATGAAGTAATGTATTTTTTATTCTGTTACAGAGAAAATTTTGGTTTGATGATCCAAATAAGAGGAAAAAATATGTGATATCTGCTTTAGGATGTAGATGTAAAGACTTAAAGCAACGCATTTGGAAGAATTATAAAAGAAACACTCCAAAGGAATCACTTGAAGCTAGACCACGATTGATACCAACTGATTAGTGGACAGACTTCGTTTTTGCCCAATTCACAGAGAAATCCAAGGTAAATATCAAATTCTTTTTCGTGTACACACATATAACTATTACATAACCATTATGGTTTACTAGTACAGAAATTAAGAGAACGTAATACAACAAACCAAAGAAAATTAAAGATACTACATGCACTTGGGAGAAAAAGTTTGGCAAGGAAAGCTTATGAAATGGTAAACATCTAATCTTTATGTTGTTTGTAATCTATTGCAATCTCTGAAGTCTCTTACACTTAATCTTAAATATATATGTTCAGGAACAAGAGACGGGTGTTGAACCAAGTCGAGGAGAACTTTTCATTGCATCACGGATGAGATCAGATGGAAATATGATTTGCGAGGAAGCAAGAATATGAACGGTTAGTTCAATCCAATCTGGTTAAGTATGTTTTGGTGTGATTTTTGTAGTAAACAGATGATTTAATCAAGGTTTAATCTTTTATTTATAGGATAAAGTCAAAGAAGTTATGAAACAACAACTTCCAGGTGAATCAGATGCTTTTGCTCAAGTTTTTGGTCCTGAGCATCCAGGACATGTTTGACGCGTAGGACGTGGATCGACGCCGTCTAAGTATTTTTCGAGCTCTAATGCAGAGATGATTGAGATGAAGTCTCAAATGCAGAAAATCCAAGTGCAAAATGCTGAGATAGTAGATATGAAATCTCAAATGCTGAAACTCCAAATGCATAATACAGAGTTAATAGAGATGAAGCCTGAAATGCTAAAATACCAAATGCAAAATGCAGAGATAGTAGAGCTGAAGTCTCAAATGCCGAAATACCAAATGCAAATTGCAGAGACAATGCATAAATTTGAAGACAAACTTGATATTGTTGCTAGTGCACTTCAAAAAGTGATACAGGTGATATTCAATGTAACTCTCATGTTCATCTTCTTCAATTTCGTCTTGATTTTCATGTCTAAAGTATCGTTTATTTTTCTATAGGTGAAGGAAAAGGAAAACATAAAAACTGAACAATCGATCTTATCAAATGAGCAGGTAACAAGTTTTTGGACTGTTATGAGAATAGTGTAATACTGAGCTTACTAGATGTTTTAGCTCTATAGCTCATCATTGTGAACTTCTCTAATTTCAGGCACAAGGTAAAACAACAAAGTTTAATAAAGAAATTTCAGGCACAAGTTCAATTTCGAGCAATGTAAGTTTCTATTTTAGTTTTGGAACAAAAAAGATTGATAGAACTTCTCTATGTTTTGGTGAATTTGGCTCTGTGGTTAAGATAGGTAATTGGGTGGTGGATTTGGTTCTGTGGTTAAGATAGGTTGGTAGTTCAAGCTTTACAAGGGGAAAATCAACATGAGTAATAGTAATGTTGTGTAGTTATATATATAGATAAGTGACAGATTTATTTCTTTTCAGATTTATAAGTGAATTCCTCTAATTTCAGAGACAAGATGGAATTCAAAGGCACAAGAAAAAATTAAAATTATCTGTAGATTCTCCAAAAATTTTTGCTTTGTAAATTCATTCTTATAAATCAAAACAGCTTCATATGCCTAATAGAATATTATTTCATTTTATTCTTGCTGTGTAATACATGTTTATTTGACTAATAGAAAATATTATTTCCCTTTTGTTTTACAATATGACTAATAGAAATGTCTATTCTACAATTTTAAGTCAGTCTTTAAAGTCAAAAAATAAACATGTTTAAGTCAGTTTTTAACTGTTTTAAAGAACATATTTTGTATCAGAAAAAACTGATTTAAGCTATTGTTGCATGATTTGAAGTCAGTTAAATAAGTGACTTTAAAAATGTTAACAACAGAGCTTATGAAGTCAGTTCAATAACCGATGTAAACTTTCTTAAGTCAATGAAAAAATAACGTTAAGTATATGAAAGAATTACTCAAATAACACACAATTATTGTGTTATGACAAAAATAGTTTTTTTTTAAAAAAAATTTGAAACAGAGGGTGCAATTACTATTGCACCCTCGAATAAAAAAATAAAAAAAACCGAAGAAGAAGAAACGTCTTCTTCTTCGGTTTCTTTTTTTTTCTTATTCTTCATCTTCGGTTTCTCTTTCATTCTTCTTCTTCTTCTTCTTCTCCGTCGCCTTCTTCTTCGCCTTCGTCTTCGTCTTCTTCTTCTTCTTCTTCGTCTTCGTCTTCTCTTTCGTCTCTTATTCTTCGTCTTCGTCTTCTTCTTCTTCGACTTCGTCTTCGACTTTGTCTTCGTTTTCGTCTTCGTCTTCATCTCCGTCTCTTCTTCTTTGTCTTCGTCTTCTGTTCTGCATTACTCTCTGTCGTTATTTATTCAAGGTACGTTCTTAAAATTTGTTGTTTTTGTTCACAA
>OVBA01008961.1:0-11485 GCA_900406435.1 Lepidium aucheri | reverse complement strand
AGCTTAGGTGATAGGAATCCATAGGTTGAATGCTATGTTTAAGGATGATTAAATTGCGGTTTCCAAAATGATAGAGCCCCACATGTGGATTACAGTTTAGCTTAAGCCAGTTATTTGTTACACAAGATGTTCCCATTTTTGTGTGCAACCTCTCCACCTTAGGTCATTGCACTTGCTTGAGGCCAAGCAAGATCTTAGTTTGGGGGAGCTGATGTGTGTGATTTTTGATGGTTTTAGAGTCTTGTTTTAGGTAGTTTTGCATCCGTCTAGATAGAATTTCCGTTTACTTAGGTCTTTTTAGGTTGGTTTTGCTTTCTTTGCATTTGCATTTGCATTTGTAATTTGGAGTTTTACCTAGGAAAAGGAACTAAAAGGAACTAAAACTAAAGCTAAGGACAATTGGATAAGCTGCTAGGCGAAAAATATTGTGCAAACTCGGACCGCTACCTCGTGGATCACAGAGCGAGAACTACTCGGAATGCTCAAGAAAAGATGCCTCAGTCACCAGCCTCAGCCTATCTGCCGCGAGGGAAGATATTTCTATTACACTCGGACCATCCACTCAGTCTCAACCCCCGGGGACAAAGACAAGAACCACTCCTCGGTGCCCAAGCTCGCGCAAGGACTCCGAGGGCAAGATTCGTGGTTGACCGACTTAGGTCGGTTTGACCATTAGGGTTATGCAAATGATTCTATAAATACCTCTAATCACTCTCCTATCATTTTATCTGATGTTTAGCAGAAAAACTCTCTCTATTTTTACTGTTGCTTTCTTTTATGCTTGTTTAATGTACTCTTTTATGATTATGCTTTAATAAAGTTTATGATTTAAGTTTATAGTGTTCTTCATCTTTACTTTCTACAATTTCAATTAATTTCTTTATGTTTATGCAAGTTAGATCTCCCCTACTCCTCCGCACTCAATCCATGAGGCGTGAGTAGATTCGTTTGGATCTCGAGGATAGGGTGACCGGAGGTGGATCCATTGATCCCCTTGCCATTCTAGACATGATCTGAATTTCGATCTCTTCTCACATGGCTAAGCTTAATGCTGATCTCTCCCTGATCAAGAGAGATCTGATTTGGGCCGCAACCTAAGGCTAGCACCGATGGGAGTGGAGACCAAGTGCCATTTGAGTGATGGCTTGATCCGCCGAGGAGAGATCTAGTATGTGGGTTGGCTGTTAGACGACTTGGGCTAGGCTTAATGCTTCCGATTTGGCATGATCGCGGCTAGCGCCGTATTGGATCATCCGATCCGGTGAGGGGTCTTCACCGCGAGAACAGGTCGATCTATCCTTGTCCCGGTCTAGGGATCGCTCCAAAGAAATTCGACGAGTTGGGATCGGCGAGTTCATCGCCGATCAACCTCCCTATCCTTTAGATCCATGCTTTTAATCTTATTTCTATTCTATTGCAATTGTGTGCTCTATTTTTAGGTCATATCTCTGTTTTGAATTTTCAAATTTTGTTCTTATTTTGTCTTTTAGCTTATTTTGCCCTATTCTCTAGTTTTAAAGCTTGTTTGATATCATAGCCTATCTTTGTGACAGATTGATAGATTGCTTGAATTAAGATCTAGTAGTAGATAAGTTGCTTACAAACATCTCTGATTATTTGGTTGGACAATTTCCATCTACTTACCACTATGCTCAATTGATTTGATCTTAGGACTCAAAAATCTTTTTATCAAGTATAACCATCAGAAAGTACAACATATATATCAAATGGCTTTCCAAAATCTTTTAGAGCATTTTAAAGTGATTCTTCAGCTCTATCCCATGTTTCCAAATCTCCAAGGTACTTCTCTAGCCGCTTATATTGAAAAATTAGACGCAAACAATGAGGTACAAGATCCATATCACATAAAATGCTTAGATTAGCCAGAGAAAATTCAGCAAATATCCTACCGTTGAAAGCTTTAGCTCATAGGTAAACCGAAATATTCTGTTAGCATATTCAACAAAATCCAATATACCTTTCACTTCTTCTTTAAGCTGAAAATATACAGAAAACATCTTAACTATGAACTGAGGGGATAAGGAACTCCAACATAGCTGGATAACAAGCAAATATCACAAACTTGCTTCTCTATACAGAATATGTGTGCATCATCCTGAAAAAGAAATATTTGAATGTTAACCAAATATGCAACATATAAAGGAGCCAAAAAAATAAGTTGACAAGTACGCATAGAAAGTGGTGAATTCTTCACTTCAACATGGCAAATAGGCAGTAATGTTAATGCCAAAGTGCACAATTTTTTCTTGCGCTACTAAGCTCTGTTATTACCAAAAGTACCTGTTGGAACCATTGGATATGCGTCAAGCCACTAAAAGCTCCACTTGCTTCATTTCGATGTAAGGCTCCAAAGTCAGCCAGTCTCATGGGTAAGTCAACATACCCTACCATAAAATTAAGGTGTCAGCTTAGATAGAAGATAGACTTTACAACTTCCTGAGTAAAATTGATTAGAAAAGCATTAATTCCATGTCCAAAGTACACTAGGTAGCTGTTAAAAGTATCAAAGTAAAGAGAAGATTGTTGAGCTTTGCATGCACTCTTACTTACATCAAACGTGAACATATTTTCCCTCTAGTTTGCAGCATGTCGGATGTTTTCCAGAGTATCATGTTGTACATATTTGGTGAAATGACTTGCCATATTTAAGATTATAATTTAGCAATATATCCCTCTCTTCCACACACACTTATTATATAAGTGTGTTAAATAGTGAAATGAGAAAAGTATGAAAAACCTCAGTGTAATCCCTTTTCCAATATTCTTGCTTAATGAATTGCATCAACTTGTTATATATACGATTGCCAAGTGGGAGTAAGAACCAACTCCCAGGGCTGAACTTCTCTGGTCTCACTATAACATGCTATAACGGAATCTCACTATCGTCTCTGGTCTCGATGTAACAGTATCGTGAAATCATGGTTGTTGAATGCTGTTTCACCTCAGACTTATCGTAGTGTTCTGCGTCTGAATGGTGCATCTGACATTTGGAATGATTTACATGGGCGTTTTCATGTAACAAATTTACCTCGAATTTTCAACATACTTCAGGAAATTCAGGATTTTCTTCAAGGTTCTTTGAGTCTTTCTGAATACTATACTGGTCTGAAAACATTGTGGGATAATTTAGAGAGTTCTGAGGAACCTATTGATGCCTGCACTTGTGGACATGGTCTTAAGTTGCAACAAAGAATAGAACGTGCATGTATAGGAAAATTTCTTGCTGGATTAAATGATTCTTATAGCATATCCGTATACAGATCATAATGAAGAAAGCTTTATCACCTTTGGTTGAAGTTTATCACATTTTGGATCAAGGTGATAGTCAAAAGGGATTTTCTAATGTCATCACACCAGATGCTGCATTTCAGATCTTAGACAATCCTTCTAATGTTGAAGAATCTGCGATCTGTTATGCTCAATCTGGTTCTAAGATACGTCCAGTTTGTTCTTTTTGCAACAAATTGGGTCCTGTGGTTGATAAGTGCTACAAGAAACATGGTTATCCTTCGGGTTATGGACATAAAGGGAAATCTGCAAATCACAATCTTCTAGTTGCTGCTGCTCTTGATATTCCTGATTCCTCTCCGAGTCTTCAGAATGCACTTGGCTCTTTGTCTAAGGATCAAATCCAACAGTTTATAGCACTTTTCATTCTCAATTGAAGCCTCCAACTCCACCTACTTCAACTGCAGCAAGTTCATCTCAAAATTCAAAGGAAACTCAGAATATGGGTATTTCTTTCTCTAACTCAACTTACTGTTTCGTTGGCATATTGACTGTTTCTTAACAAAGTCTCTTTCCCAACAAATGGATTTTAGATTCAGGAGCTACACATCATGTAGCACATGACGGCAATGTTTTCACTTCCTTGAATACTTTTGTGAAGAATTTTGTTAACTTGCCAACAAGTTCCAAAGTTGGAATTTCTAGTGTTGGTACAGTCTACATCAATTCACATATCGTTCTTGAGAATGTTCTCTATATTCCTGAGTTTCGATTGAATTTGATCAGTGTCAGTACTCTTACAACAGAGTCACACTGTCACTTTGTGTTTGGTGAAACTGAATGGTGGATACAGGATCATATCAGGGCATTGAGGATTAGACAAGGTGAACGTATTGGAAACCTCTATGTTCTTAACTAAACACCATCATCTGTTTCTTTCAATGCAATTGTTGATATAACTACTTGGCACAAGAGGGTTGGTCACCCATCTTATACAAGACTAGACCCGATTTTCGAGGCACTTGGTACAACAAAACATAAGAATAGGCAAATCCTTTTGTCATGTTTGTCATTTAGCAAAACAGAAGAAACTATGTTTTCCTTCACCCAACAACATTTGTAATGATACATTTGAGCTATTACATATAGACATTTGGGTTCCATTTTCAGTTGAAACTCCAGAGGGATACATATACTTTCTGACCATTGTGGATGATCATGCTAGAGCAGTTTGGGTGTATCTTCTTTGTACAAAATCTGAAGTATTGACTATATTTCCAACATTCATTTCTCAGGTTGAAAAGCAATACAATACCTCGGTAAAATCAGTTAGATATCACAATGCACATGAGCTGAAGTTCACCGAATTTTATCAAAAGAAAGGAATAGTAGCTTACCATTCCTGTCCAAAGACACTAGAACAAAATTCTGTGGTTGAGAGGAAACATCAGTACATTCTCAATGTTGCTCGTGCTCTCATGTTTCAGTCTAAAGTCCCTTAGTCAGCTTGGGGTGACTGTATTTTGACATCAATATTCTTGATTAATCGAACTCCTTCTCAACTACTAGCGAACAAGACACCTTATGAGGTTTTAACTGGTAAATTCCTAGACTCACATATTAGAACATTGGGTTGTCTCTGTTATGGATCTACATCACCTCATAATCATCATAAATTCAAACCTCGAGCTCAAGCTTGTATATTTTTGGGCTATCCTGCAGAATAAAAAGGATATAAACTTCTTGACTTGGAAAGTAATCAGACTTTCATCTCCAGGAATGTTATTTTTCATGAAGACATTTTTCCTCTTGATTCACATTCTATGGACAAAGACACAGCTGGTTTCTTCACACCCTCACTCTTTGAGTCTCAAGTTTCATCTATTCCTCTTTCACATTCCTCAGAAATTTTACCTGTCATTTTCTAATCTTTCACCACAAATTTCTATACAAGATTCTACAACACAATATCTTTCTTCTCAATCCAGGAAACCTCCTTCTTACTTAAAGGATTTTCTCTGTTATTCCTCTGATTTATCACATTTATATCCAATAACATCTTACATCAATTACTCACAATTATTTGATGCTCATCAACTCTATATCAACAACATCAGTTCTATTCATATTCCACAGTCTTATGCTGAAGCTTGTCAATCATAAGAGTGGTGTGAAGCAGTAGATAAGGAGATTACGGCAATGGACACTACCCATACTTGGGATATTATATCATTACCGCATGGTAAGAAGGCTATTGGATGTAAATGGGTTTTTACTCTCAAGTTTAATATTGATGGTAGTCTTGAAAGACGCAAGGTCATTTTGTTGCCAAATGATACACTCAGAAGGAAGGCTTGGATTATACAGAAACTTTCTCTCATGTTGCTAAAATAGCAACAATCAAGTTACTCTTAAAAATCTCTGCTTCTAAAAAGTGGGTTCTACGACAATTGGATGTTTCAAATGCTTTTCTCAGTGGAGAATTAGATGAGGAGATTTTTATGCATCTTCCTGAAGGTTATGCAGAGAGAAAGGGGGACTCTTTACCTCCTAATGCAGTTTGTAGATTGAGAAAATCGATCTATGGCCTTAAACAGGCATCTCGACAATGGTACAAGAAATTCTCTGCATCACTACTCAACTATGGTTTCATCAAAGGTCATGGAGATTATACACTTTTTGTCAAAAGTATGGGTGATGATTTTCTGGCTGTACTTGTCTATGTTGATGACATAATCATCGCTAGTACATCTGATAATGCAGTCAACACGTTAACAAAGTATTTACATACTTGCTTCAAATTACATGATCAAGGTCTTCCTAAGTATTTTCTAGGATTGGAAATAGCACGTAATGATTCTGGAATATCATTGAACCAAAGTAAGTATGCTACTGAGTTACTTTCTTCTGCAGGGATGTTGAACTATAAACCTTCCTCTATACCAATGATTCCAAATCTTAAGCTTTCAAAGACAGATGGTGAGTTGTTGGAAGATAGAGAGATGTATCGCAAACTTGTTGGCCAACTTATGTATCTGACAATTACTCGACCAGACATCACCTTTTAAGTGAATAAGCTGTGCCAATTTTCATCTGCTCCTTGCACTGCTAATCTTCAAGCAGTTTATAAAGTTCTTCAATATATCAAAGGCACAGTTGGTCAAGGTTTGGTCTACTCATCTGATCCGGATTTAACACTCAAAACCTTTGCTGATTCAGATTGGGCTTCCTGTCCAGACAGTCACCGATCAACAACAGGTTTTAGCATGTTTCTTGGTTCTTCATTGATTTCATGGCGTTCAAAGAAACAGTCTACAATATCTAGATCATCTGCAGAGGCAGAGTACAAGGCACTTGCTCTTGCCTCTTGTGAACTTCTCTGGATGTTCACATTGCTTAAGGATTTAGGTGTGACTAGCTCAAATGTTCTTGTACTTTTCTCTGATAGTACTACAACTATCTATATAGCTACTAATCATGTGCTTCACGAAAGAACGAAATACATTGAGCTAGATTGCCACACTATAAGAGAACGACTTGATAAAAGCTTACTTAAGATGTTACATGTGCCTACTGAAGATCAGATTGCTGACATTCTTACTAAGCCTTTGTTCCCACATCAATTTAAACATTTGAAATCCAAAATGAGCTTGGTCAACATATACAGCTCATCTTGAAGGGGACTATTGGAATATATCGATGATTGTACATACCGGTTTAGTTGGTTTAGATTAATCTATTGTACATACCAATTTTGTTAACTATCTCCAATTGTATATATTCGAAACTTCAATTCATTTGAATCAATAAAATATCTTATACATATATTATCAGATTCGTGAAGCATATATAAAGAGGAAATAATAAACATAAGATTGTATTTTAATTAACACTATAAGAACCTGAGTGAATGACAAAAGAAAAGTTCCTGTTGTTGGCCCAATACTCTTTTGTGATCGGATCTCTTTCCATCTTCTATAGACTTAAGATAGTCCTGCAAAGATAATAAAAATCATGTAAAGTCAAGATGAAGATTTTAAAAATATTTTCAACAAGTATAGCGACCTTCAGTTGCGAATTATCCGGATAAGATATCCCATAAATTCTCTGCAAGCTTTCGCGGTCTCTATTACCTCTCCAGTAAGCTGATGATGCCTGAGATGAAGATAAACAAGTTCTAATAAAAAACTTGGAAAGCATAAGAAATCTAACTAACTACTAGATGTCTATATGTAATGTTGTAGATCCCATAATAGAGTTGGAAATTTTCACCTTCAAATTAACACTTGATAGATTTCACAAAGGAAGTATTTGGTATATGTGCTCCAGGACAAACTTCAACCAAAGCGCCAGATCTGTAGCCAGTAAGAGTCTTCAGGTAACTCATTGATGATTTCAACCTATATAAGATCATCAACAGCAAAAGAATGATCGAGTCCACACAACAGAATTCCGAATATGCTTTTGATATAATCACTTCTCTAATAACACACCTAAAAGTTATTGTCAGAAAACATCTCAAGCGCTCACTTCAATCCTTTCAAATGGTTGTCCTTCCTGTATTGAAAATATAATATAAGACCTATGATCGATCCACATATAATATATAGTATATATATATATATATATATATATTATAAATATAGCCTAGTTTAACACTATAAATATAGCCTAGTATTAGATAAATTTATGATTGAAGTGTAGAAAATAATATTCAAATTAATATAAATTAAAACGTTAACATATTTTACAAAAGATGAACATTTAATCACTTACATTATCTTGAAAATAGGTTAAATATGTTGTAGAACTCTTTGAAAAATGGTCCGAAAAATAGTTTAAAAAAATATATATATTAAACATGAGTCGATAATTAAAGTACACAACATAATATTTTTCTTTTATTTGCAGAAAAAATTACTCATGTAAAACAAATTTATGCTGAAATTACTATAAAGTTTAAGTTTTGGAAAAAGGTTTTTTTTTTCTTTCTTCTTTCTCGTGACCGTTCCTCTTCTTCTCTATTTTTCATTTTTAATATGTTTTTTCTTTCTCATTTAATTTTTTTTTGTTTCTTCTTCCTCTCACCATTTTCTCTTTTGTCTCATTACGAACCGTTTGAACCCAGATTGTCGAAGGTATGAGTAAGTTCTTCTTCCCTCTCTCCATTTCTTCTTCTCTTTTAAAACTTGTCGCTAAATCGTTTTTTGGATTCGAATAACACCGTAAGGATGAACTTTGTTCTTCTTTACTCAATTTCTCTAGATTTCGTTCTTCTGCATAAAGGTTTTACGACATATTCGCATTAGGGTTTATGTCACATTTATGGTCTTCTTAATGGATTTCTGGGTTTGGGGAAGTTGTTGTGTTCGCGGTTTCTGAAACTGTAAGTGATTCGAAATGGGCTTATGTCTTTGGCAAATCACTTATGTGTTTGTGGGTTTGTGTGTTATATCATAGTATGGTAGAGATTGTTCTGGATCTCAGTTTACTTTGGTATAGTTCAAGCAAGATTGGTGAGGGTTTGATTGATATAGTTCATCATGTGTTTAGGTTAGTGTAGTAGAGTTCAGTTAAAATATGGTATACTTAGTCTCGTATTTTAGGTTCATGTCTCCCGATTATAATTTTTATAACAAATAAAATATTCAAATTTTCAACATATATTTACATGCAAATCTTATAATTTATATATAAACTAGGATTATACCTGCGAAATAACGCGGCATTTGATTATTTTGATTTTTTTTTAAATCGTGTTCATTTAGATTGTTATACCCGTGTTGATATTTAGAATATTTTTTTAAAGATATTGTTTTAGAGATCCGAAACACAAACCAGAATTGATCTAAATTAGAGAAACCGAACCTGATAAAATACTCAAATGGACCCTAAATCTATGCATTCAAAAACTTTCGATCCAAATCAAAAACTAAATTTCAGTTTTAAAGAGTTTTTTTATTATTTTCTTAAAAATCTTTTGAATATTTATATAACAATACTTAAACTCGAACTCGTTCTATACCGAACCAAACCATATCCGAAGAAAAATACCCGAATAAATCTTAAATCATTAAACAAAATACCGAACTAAAAAAACCAAACCTGACAAAATATTAGAAGTGAGTCTTAAATCTATGTACCCAGAAAACCAAATACGAAGCCGAACCGGAATCAAATCCGGAACCAAATTTGTATTCAGTATATTTTCTTAATTTTAGTTCTTAAAAAAAGTTTTTTCTATTAAAATTTTATTAATTTTGAATGTTTATATAAAAATTTATAATCAAATCTAGGTTATAACTATTTAAGGGCAATTACAAACTACATATTAATTTTTATCTTATAGTTTATAACACATTCAAAATAAAAATGTCTCCCGTTTTAATATATAAGATTAGGATTATACCCACGGTATAGTGTGGGATTTGATTATTTTCTTCAACCCATGTCCATTAAGTTATTAGACCTCTATCGATATTTTAAATATTATTTTAGAGACTCAAAAACTGAAACGAAATCAACCATAAAGGAACCTAACTCGAAACAAACCTAACAAAATACACAAATAAATCCTAAATCTATATTTTAAAAAAACAAATCTAAATGTGAATCAGAACCAAATCAAGGAACATATTTTAATTTTTCTATCAAATCTATTTAATATTAAATTTTTATATAAAAATATAGAAGCTGAGCTCGATCTATATCGTAAACTCTATTCCAAAAAATAAAAATATATGAATATGTCATAAAAAAGAATAATCAATATACCAAATTAGATGAATCGAACCCAACAAAATACCAGAATATGTCCTAAATTTATGTACCGGTAAAATTGAACGCAAACATGAACCGAAACCGAATCATTAACCGAATTTGTAACGGATATGTTTTTATCAAAGATTAATTTTTTTAGAATTTATTTTATTAGATATTTATTAATTTTGAATTTATGTATTAATATCTGTAACAAAACTCACTTTAAGCCTATTTTTAATGGTTGTTATGAACTATATATTAATTTTATTTTTAAATTTTATAACACAGACAAAATAAAAGTGTTTTCCGCTTTAATATATAAGATACATATACATATATATTATCAAATTCATAAATTTTTAAATTTGACATACCACAATATAGTATTGTATTGCCACAATTTCCTCCACCTATGCGGTCACTGAATATTTTTGACATTGGAAAGCAAACACAAAGAGACAAAATATAGATTAAAAGAGAGAAAATGACTTAAATGACTCAAATATAGATTAAAATAGTAATTAATGTTATATGTTTATAAGTTATATTACAAAATATAATAACAAACAAATATCGAGCATTAAAAATAAATTTTCGATAAAACATGATGAAATAAGATCAATGAAGATCAAACCACAAAGTTCCTAAACAAAGTATGTCATGGTTTAGGGTTTAGGGTAATAAGATATGATAAACATGTGGTATTTTGTGAATTTTGTATTTGGAATGTAGAAATTAAATAATAGGATTAAATTTCGCATATAATTTTAAAATTATAAGTTTGCGGTCTAACATTTGTGCATTATAAAATAAAGTTTGCATTATGGTTTAGAATTTTGAGTTTAGGATTTAGGGTTTAGGGTTTTGTGGAGATTTCACATGAAGTCTCTTACTCTTAGGGTTGGATTTTAAAAATAGCCTAAAAAATTTTAAAAAATAAAAAATAGACCAAAATGAAAGTTGTAAAATCATCATAAAATAAATTTTTTATAAATTTTATTTTTTTGGGCTAAATGAAAATTTTAAATTCATGTGGGATTTGTAAATTTTATTAGATTGTGCATATATTCAAAAGAGTTAGGTTGTGCATATATTCAAAAGAGTAAAATCAAAATAGAATGTTCATTAATAGAGTTAAAATTTATAGTTTAGAATTTATGGTTTAGGGTTTAGGGTATAGTGGAGACTTCACAGTGAAGTCTCCTGAAGTCTCCTGTAGTAGAAGACTTCACAGTAAATTCTCGTGTAGTAGAAGACTTCATAGTGAAGTCTCCTGTAGTAGAAGACTTCACAGTGAAGTCTCCTCCTCCGAAAATTAAATTTGGTTGTGCTAAACCAAAATTAACCAACAATTGAACCAGAAAGTTAACCTACATATGAATACAAATTTTAGAAAAAGCAAAAAAACCCTAGCCACTTTTTATTTTTTTTCTCTCTCATCTCCTCTCTTCTTCTTCATCTTCTCTCTTCTTCT
>OVBA01008960.1:0-11490 GCA_900406435.1 Lepidium aucheri | reverse complement strand
CACCGCTAGCATCAATGCTCACATTTTCTTATCCAAGCAAATGTCTCGTGTCCACATGAATTACTTATGGAAAAGGATAAGTTTCACCAAGCACCTCAACCAAACTTTCAAGAGTTACTATGGATCCTTCCAGTTGTTACGAAAACAAAGAGCTCATCTAAGCGTCCAACTAAATCTTCAACTACTTAATGATGGGCCAATTTAACTTGGTTAGACACATGGACAGACTTATAAACGGATGCATTTACGACAGTTTAAAAAGATAATAACCATGTATTTATATACTAAACAATGTTATGTTGTTCTAATAATATTTAGATTTTATGTATTTTTGACTTTTGATTATCATTAACGATGATTATAATATAATTTTAATGATTTTAATTTTTTTTTTTGAGATAACATGTTTTTAGTTTTTTAACAATAAAACTTCATTCTAAATTGAGTAATGAGAAATAGAAAATTTTTTTAATTATAATTTTTTCATTTAAATTCATAATTTTGTAAATAATAATATATTAACATATAATCAACAGAAAATGATCAACATGTCACAATTTTACACAAGTTATGTATAATATGTTAATAATCCATCTAATTCTAAAAATTTAGTGAGCAAAATAGTAAAAATATTAAAAAGACGAAAACATATATACAGATATTATGAAATATAAATCTATAACTATATTATATTGTACAAGTGATTAATTCATAAAAAATAGNAAGTTTTGCTAACCCTTTCAAAAAAAAAAAAAAAAAAAAAAAAAATTCAAAGACGATATCTAACGCGAGGACTATCCTAGTAAAAGGTGAAAACTGAAGTATATACAAACTTTTAATAAGTGAAGTTGCTCAAATAAACCAAACCATATTTTATACTCCATTTGAATAAAAGTCAAGTCTGTATTGAAACCAAAAATCAAACCAAATAAATCTGAAATACGGATTTCTTAAAGATTTGAAGAAGATCAGTGGGCTTGAAAATGATTCGGTAAAATAACGAAAGTGATATGTACGCGTGTATCTATAAACAAAGACAGGATTTTGCTAAGTGTTGGTGAGTGCGGTTTTTAATGGGTTTGTCACCAACTTTATGTGTTACTTACAAACGAAGAAGTGTCCTAAAAAGCCAACAATAATATTATAACGAAGAATACAAAAAAAAAAAAACATCTTTGGATTTTGGAGGAAGTGAGAGAGATGGAGAGGAGAAAGGTTCTGATGTCTGGTTTGTTATCTCTTCTGGGTTTACTATCAGCTGCTACTGCCTTCGCCGCTGAAGCTACTCGAATCAAAGTTTGTCTTCCTCCCTTTTTAAACATCATCACTTTTAGGGTTTCATTTTTACATTGAAATTTGTTGTTTTTCTTTTAGATTTTATGTAATTTCAGCCTTTGTTGTTGCTGAAACTCTTCGAAAACCCTAGTTTTTATTGTTGGGTTTAGTTCCGTTTATATTTTTGTTGCCGGTTTTCAAACTCATTGGTTGAATCGCGTTTGAGATAAAATTTCCTGTTTTGAGATAGTGTTTGAGTATGAATTGGTGGCAAAGTCGTTTGTTTGAAATCTTTTACTTGCAATGGAACAGCAATGGTGCCCATTGACTTTGATGTTTTCACAGAACTTATTGATTAATATCTTTGAAAAGTCCAATAGTTCTGGTGAAGGAACAGAAATACAAGATACGCTCTTAGCTCTGTGCACAGAGTTGTTTTTGGTCTGCCCTGTTGGAATGTATTATTAATTGCACAAGTATTCATGTGCTAAATGACTGACTCTAATTGAATCAAGTCGCTCGCATTCATAAGTATTTCTATATCTATCCAGTTTATAGAATCAAAGTTCTGATGATAGTAATCAAACTTAAATCACATTCTTCTTGAACGGATTCGTCTGTTTATAGATTGAAAAACAAGTTGGGGACTTGGGAATTTCTTGAAGCTATCTTTTCTATGATCACTTCTTTATTAGAGAATGGTTTTTCTCTTGTTTTGTATTTGTGTCAACACTTCAAACTCGGTCTAAAGGCTTGTTTTCATCATATCTCTTGCATCAATGCAGAAATCTCAGGTGAAGTTTTTCACTTTGGATTCAATCAAACAATGCTCTTATCCAAGAAGTCCAGCTTACAATCTCGGCTTCACTTCAGCTCTGTCACTAATGATGGCTCAGATCATAGCGAGTGTCTCAATCGGTTGTTTCTGTTGTAGAAAAGGTCCTGCTCCTTCAAGATCTAATTGGGTTATTGCCTTATTATGCTTCGTTATTTCTTGGTAATTCTCATCATTTCTTTTTCCTATTGTTTTCTTATTTTCTACTTATAATATGCTTACAACTGATAATTTCGCTTGACTCTAGGTTCACTTTTGTAATAGCTTTCCTCTTTCTCCTGACTGGAGCTGCACTCAACGATGAACATAACGAGGAGACAATGTATGCTACTAACTACTTCTGCTACATTGTGAAACCGGGTGTTTTCTCAACTGGTGCTGTGCTTTCACTTGTTACTATTGTCCTCGATATTTTCTACTATATAAATTTGACTTCAAGTAAACAAAATGTTGCTGCCACCACGACAGCCCCTAACCAAAGAGGAGGAATAGCAATGGGGCAGCCTCAGATTCCAGAGAGAGTAGAAGATCCTGTCTTTGTTCATGAGGATACTTACATGAGAAGACAGTTCACTTGAAAACACACAAGATTTGCTTGTATGACACGTTAGGTTTTAGTAGAAGATTTAGATAAAAAAGGGTAAAAATGGTTTGTGGTTGTTTACCTATGTGATTATTGTATGTAAGACTATGAATTAGAAACTCTATAATATTTGTTTTGCTTTGTTGAAAGTGGAAGTCCTTGAGAAGCCTATAAACGTCATTTATCTATGTGAGTCAAATGTGGTTGTTGGGAAGTGTTCGTCTCTTTTATACTTGTTTTTGAAAAACAAAAAAAAAAAGCTGATAGAGTCTAATGTGACATATGGGATTGACAAGGTTCAATTCATAGTAAAAAAATTTCTTTCTCATTGCATCATCGGGAAATAATCGAATTTTGGTGTCAGAGGATTTGGAAAGTGACAATTACCATTGGACCATATGTCATCGGCTGATTTTGATATTTCGAAAACCCAAATCCAAAAAAAAAAGTGATTGATAAATAGCATAGTAATTCCCAATAAAAGATAGTTCGGTAAGAAGTGAATAAATGTAATTGAAGTTTGAAAATAAAGTAGTAGAGAGCCAAAAATGAATGGTATGTAACCATGTATCCACCGTAAGTGGAACAACTACCACATGCTCTACCCAACACGCACAACAACCAGCTCTTACAATCTCCTTGAGTCCAACAATAAATTGCCAACACATCTACTCTCACTTCTTCTCATTTGTTTCGATAGACAATATTTTTCTTATCTTATTAGTAAACTTATAGAATGGTTGTGAAACTATATGGGCAGGTGACGGCAGCTTGTCCACAAAGAGTCTTACTTTGTTTTCTCGAGAAAAATATTGAATTTGAGATTGTTCATATCAATCTTGATACACTCGAGCAGAAAAAACCACAACATCTTCTTCGTCAGGTATACATTTGTGTACTGAATGAATATATAATATCAACAAACCATGTGATTGTATTTAATACAATTCTCGTTTTTTTGTAGCCATTTGGTCAAGTTCCTGCCATAGAAGATGGAGATTTCAAGCTTTTTGGTATGTGATTGTAAGAAACTCTTTTTGTCTTATCATTAATAATATACTTGGGTTTTGACATTTGGCTTTTTGTCTTTGGAAGAATCACGAGCCATTGCGAGATACTACGCGACCAAGTACATAGACCAAGGAACTAACCTTTTGGGCAAGTCTCTAGAACAGAGAGCCATCGTGGACCAGTGGGCCGATGTGGAGACTCATTATTTCAACGTTCTGGTTCACCCCATTGTGATGAACCTATTGATCAAGCCTAGGTTAGGCGAAAAATCTGACCTGGTTTTGGTCGAAGAGCTCAAAAAGAAGCTCCAGGTGGTCTTGGACATATACGAAAACCGGCTTGCTTCGAACCGGTTTTTGGCTGGTGATGAATTCACTATGGCTGATCTAACGCACATGCCGGCTATGGGGTACTTGATGAATATACCCGAAATAAACCGGATTATTGAAGCTAGGAAGGATTTGAACCGGTGGTGGGTGGACATTTCGGCTAGACCGGCTTGGAAGAAGCTTATGGAGATGGCTGGTCAACAGAATTAATTACCTCGAATTTCTCATGGTTTGAACCAAATAAGCTTTAATATTTTCTGTTTTTGTGTGTTTGTTTGGCTTTTATACATTTCAATCATCTAAATCAAATTAATGTCATTTTCGATGATCTTTAGTAGCATGATACATTATTACACAAATGCTCTCTGAATTTTGTTTCCTTCTTACATAGTTATACTGAAAATATGATCAAATATATTTGCCTATTCACAATTGACATAGAAAAATAGTTGCTCTCGTCCCATGATTTTTTTTATTTTTAACTAATCCCATAAATCTCTTTTACTATTTTTCTGGATATAACAACTTCTAATATATGGGAAAATGTTTTTGTTGCAATGATTAAATGCTTCTGTTACAGTAGTTAAATGGTCATTCCAGTTTTTCCCACTCCAAAGAGTCGCATAATATATTCACATGATAGAGTGTGAGATTCAGAGATTTGGATTATGAATGAAACAACTATTCACAAAAACAAAAAAACAAAACAAAATTTTCGATCTCGTTATTAAGCCATGAGAATTAGAGAACAACAAAATATTAAAAGAGATTACTTTTTTTACATACAGAAGAATAATGTAACATAATAAGAATTTGTTTCCCAGATTAATATGTATATAACAATATATTAGTTAACACCATAAATTCGACCCTAGATCTTTTTCTTTAATCACAAAAATGTGTTCATAGGTTGTTTCTCCTGCCATTCATGTCGAGAAGAAGATTATAATCTTGAACTTGAAGTCTTAAGTACTGATTTAGCATAAGCTAATGGCAATGCTGCTATTTTCTTGGCTTTCCCCACATAAGCTCTCTTCGTGAAATTGTTGTAATCATTCGCTTCAATTTCGTCCAATATTCTCCTGTACAATAGCAGAGATGCCCATACCTGAAACCAAAGCCATGGTTTACTTTTGGGGTTAGAATCACTCAAAAAAAGTTTTGGGGCAAAAAGGAAATGTAGTTCAAAACAAAGCCTATGGCTGAAGAGTGTTTCACAGATTCTTACCGGCCATCTGCTAGCTGCGCTGAGCTCAGTGACGCCTTTCTCAGCTTCATCGAAGAACATTCTAGCTCGTTTAAGCTGCATTTTCATGAAGTTTCTCCATTTATCAGTGACTTTTCCGGCAAATATGTCTTCATCTGACAGACCAGCCTGAGCCAATTCGTCCTGAGGCAGATAAACCCTTCCTCTTCTCGCACTGATAGAGAGCAAAATCAGTTTAAGAGAGATATGTGAATCAAGAAGCCGGTTTTAGAGAAATATATGAAATCTAGAAACCGGATGTGTATCAAGGAACCTGGTTTAGGAAAGACAAGTGAATCAAGAAACCAATATGTGAAATCAAAAAAGCAGAGCTTAAGAGTTTAAGAAAAGAAAAAAAGACTCACTCTTCTCCTACATCTCTGAGTATGTTAGTAAGCTGATTGGCTATACCGAGGGCAAGGGCAGCGTTGTAAACACTTTCAGTTGTTGCTTTTGACTTAGGATCAATTCCCATAACTGGAACGCTCATCAAACCCACGGTTCCTGCCACATAGTAGCAATAAAGGTAGAGGTCGTCGAAGTTCTTGTATCTTGATTTCCTCAAGTCCATTCTCATCCCTTCAATCATGTCTCTAAATGGCTGAAATACAAAGAAACATTATCTCAACAGTTTCTAATGTACTGAATGCTATTTGACCTATGAAATGAAATGACGAAGCTAGATAAGACAGAGCAAAGTTTACCTGAATATCAACCGGGTATCTAGCAACTGTATCAGCGAGAGCAGCATCAAGCATATCGAAAGGACGGCCACGAAAAAGATCTTCTAACCGTGCTTCCCATCTATCTAACGCCATGGGAGTTATATGTGAAGCATTAGGCCCATCTACCAGTTCATCTGTTCTTCTACACCAAACTGCAAAAAAAAAAAAAAAGATCAGAGTAAACCATCAAACTGAAACCAAACAGACATAAAGAAAACAACTATCAATATATAATTTTTTTCTATTCAGATCCCTTGGCTACTACTACTAGTATCCCAAAGGTTCATGAGCTATGATTGTTCAGCATGAGAAATATATCTCAAAAGTTTAAGACTACTGGGCCCAAAAAGCCCATTAAACCCCATATTAAACTAAGCTAACACTGGGGTCTTAATCTTGAGATATTGGATGGTTGGTGCTCATGGATTATCTACAAGAAGCTAACTAAAGAAGACTTAAATTTCATGAGTGTAAATTTCATGGAATCTCTATAGAACTTCCTAGCTAAATACTAACCACAAGAGACACATCAGATCGAGATTAAGCAATCGAGATACAAACATACGGAAATGTTTTGTTCGATATCAATTTTGAGCATCACTTTATCCTACAAATCAACTCAATGACAACAATGTAATATTCCGTGCAGTAACTCACCGTAGATGGCCCAAATTGCCTTCCGCCTCTCTGGTGTCATAAGCAAAGTTCCTGCAACAGAAAAATTATAACTCAGGAAACTAACACCAAAGCCAAAGAAGAGAGAAAACAAGAAGTAAAGAGAAGATCCTAACCGAGATAAAAAGTTTTGGCATATTCAGCGCAGACTTCGCCACATCGATCATAAGCCTCACCCAACAGAGTCAAACTCCCTGGAAGAATAATATCTTGTGGTTTCTTTACATCAAGATCAGAAGAAGGAGACCTAAGCTGTTTGTTCACCAAAGCAGCTTGTTTCAACACAACATTGTAAACCTTTTCTTCAGATGTAAGGTGTATCTCTCCTGCAGGGCTTGCTACTAAGCTTGAAGACACAACACCACTTCTTCTTCGCCGGTTCATCACAGAAGAAGAGCTCCAATTTGGTGTCTGCTTCCTTCTACCTTTGTTTACTCTCTGATTCTGACAACCAGAGAATAGTCTAGAAGATTCTAAAATCCTTATTAACCCACAATTGTTCATTGGGTCTGGATTTGGAGAAGCAGCAACATAAAACACTGCTACAGAAGAAGACATACTCAAGTTCTTGTGTGAGAGAAAAATCTGTACTCTTTTTTCGTCTCTCCCTTAAGGTTACTCTGTTTCTTCACTTGGAAGAATCAAAATCCCAACTTTTCAGTGAAACCCAGTTTTCGATTTAGATCAAACTGGTAGATACAAAATGCTTTCCTGCAAAATGAATAGATAAGAAAAACTAGATTAGAAATCGAGATCTCAAATTCTCTTTATAAAGCGAGAAAGAAACTCAATTTCGTCAAGCAAGTAAGTGATTTCATGAGCAAAAAGACAAAGAGGTAAAGAGAAGATCTTCAAAAGCAAATGAAGAAGATAAAAACAGAAAGAAAAAAAAACAAGCAAATCCCGTAAATTCTCACCAAATACTCAACTGGGTTCCATGTATTATTCACTCAAATTGCACACATAAAATCAAAGAAATAAAATAGATTGCGTTTCGTCATCAACCATTTGTAGGAAACACAGAATGAAAATAAGAAAAAAAAGAGCCCAGAAGTAGCAAAACAGTAAGTGAGCTTAACCAAAAAGAAGAAAATGAGCGATGGAAACGAAATCCTACTTTTCTCTTTGTCTGTCAAAGAACAGTATCACCGTGAAAGTTTGAAGGAGGAAGAAGAGAAGAGATTTTAAAACACTTAATTAATCAAAAGACGAGAAAAAGGTTTGACACATAAATGTTATAAAATTCTCAAGAAATTAGTTAAGCAAGGCTTAGTGTAATATATACATACATGTACACATAGTAGAGAAGATGTCTCTTCCTCTTATCGCAAATAATCTCACCCACTCAATTTTTTCTTCTTCTTCTTCTCTCTTTGTCTTTTCTTTTTTTTTCTGGGGGCGATTTAATGTGAAGCCATAATAATTACAAAAACCGTTATTTTTTTTTGTGTGTGCAATAATTTAATTTATTTCTTGACTCGATGACTCGTGTCTTGTTTTCAAAAAAAGCTAAAAGATCTCAATTAAAAACCCTTTACCTTATAAACCTGTTTTTCTCCTTTTTGGCCAGATTCAATGTAGAAACTTAATTTCTGACAAAAAAAAAAGGCTTTACATTTTAGAAAATTTGGTTATACCATGTTTGCTTGATCAACCAAATAAATGTTGGATTGTAACAGTAGATTTGTATATAGTACATAGAATATGATGCACAGTCGATAGAATTCATATAAGTGGTACGGAATCATGGTAAAAAGTTGTTGTAGTACGAAACGTAACTAAAAATACTAGCTTTAGATTATTGCTAAGATTCCAGGAAATTGCGTAAGAAACTTAATATGACTATTTTATAGATTACCATTCAAATAGTAGTTTTTGTAAGTGAAAACGTGAGCGCGGGCTTGTGGTGTAATTAGGAACATGATGAGTCAAACGTGAGACGTTTATGGTCAAAGAAAAAGTGAGACATTATAGTAGTCATACAGTATATAGCAGAGGTGAGATGGGATTAGCAATCGTAAATAAATAAATAAAGAAAACGTTAGAAAAAAAAAAAAAAGAAGAAATTGGGATTGTTGGTAGAAAGGAGGATGGGACCATACCAGTTTGGGTAAAGAGAGATCGGAGAGCTGCCACATGGAGTCAGTAACCAATGGGAGAGCGATAAGCTTATCATCAAACACCACCCGATAGGTAAAGTGGGAGACGTTGCTTTTCCACGTGTCCTTACTTCATTGGTACAATTTCTTAAAAGCTAGATTTCCTCTTAGTCGGCATATGGGTCCCATTCTCTCTCTCTACTACACTCAACTTGCTCTCCTCTCCCATTGTCTTTTCCTCTTTTTTTTTTTTTTTTTCTTTCTTTTTTCCCTTCGACCCTTTCGTTATTTTACTTTTGTCCCTATTTTCTCTGTATCTTGTTTGAAATACATGCTTTTTTAATAACCATATTTGGGAAAACTATAAAAAAAAACATGTGAACTTGTAAAATCTAGTTTAGTTAACTACAAATTCTGGACTTCGTCAATTAAACTATCAATTTAATGTGGCATTAAATAAATACTAAAGTTTGGGTTGATTTGGCTAATTGAACATTTTAAAAATCTCAAATTTAAAATTTCTCAAAATTTGAAAGCAAAACCGATTTTTCAAAATTCGATTCAGTTCTTATCTTCATTTTAATGAACCTTTAAAGCTTGCTTTTTTTACTTTCTTTCAAGAATGAACTCAAATTTGAGTTTATTTAACACATATATTCATAACTTTGAGGCTCAAATTTAAACTTATTTTTGAAATAAAAGATAAAAGCAAGCTTAGGGTTTCTTTAAAATGAAGATAAGAACTGAAACAAACTTTAAAAAATCGGTTTGGCTTTCGAATTTTGAAAAATTTTAAATTTAGGATTTTCAGAATGTTCAATTGGCTGAATCAACCCAAACTTTAGGGTTTGTTTAAGGTCAACATTAAATTGGTAATTTAATTGACAGAGTCTAAAGTCGTAGTTAAATCAGCCAAATTTTACAAATTAACATATTTTTTTGACAGTTTTCCCAAATATATTTGGTTTTAATTACTATTAATACATATTAACACCAACAATTTCCGGATCCAACCTATAGTTATAATCTATTTATCTGAATTTTTTAACCTAATATCTAATCTATCCAATATCATACTAGATTATTTTAACCACCAAATTTTTTTAAAAAAAGTCGATTATTGAAATTTTTTACTACGCACATATATCAACTTCCTTTGAAATAATCTTTGTCGCTGAAATTCACGATAAAATCACTAAGATTCGATGCAATTTGTCAAACGATTTACGTGCTGAAATTAGTTGACGAGTGATGGAGACATTGTTGTAAATGGAAACGTGTATTCATAACTTGCGTTATCTTTCGTGTCCCATTTATTTTCAGTCGGAGATTGAAGATTTATCGTTTTTTTATACTAAATGATGTAAACACAATGTATTCTGATAAGATTCTATAACTAAATAACTAATTTTTATTATCTAGATTAAATATTATAAATTAATTAATTAATTATAAAAGATTATCTCGTCTACGAGACTATCATAATTATATTCTTTTCCTACAAAATTATCATAATTATATTTTTATCCTAATGGATATTTATTAAAAACAATATTCCTAATCCTCATAGGAAAATTAATAAACAACATTTATTTAAGACCCGATTCACCTAGGACAATTATCACAATTCTCAAACCATGCAAAATTAAGATTTGAATATCACAGTTACCACAACATCTATTTAACCATTTAAGATTTAATTTTCGTTGGTTTAAAATAAAATCTCTAACCAAACAAAATTTGATTTTCAATGGTTTTAAGAAAATTTTTTTAACCAATTAAGATTGGATTTTTGTTGATTTAAAAATAAATTTTTGTTTGGATTTTGATAAGAACTTTAAAATGAGTTCTTTTGTTTTAACAAATAAGTGTGTTTGTATTTGAATAAGAACCTTAATTTAAATATTATTGTTCAACACAATAAAAAACAACAAAAAAGTATTTTATTGAAATATTCCAAATTCAAATCCAAATACCTTATATTTAGGGGAAAACAAAAAAATGATTCATAATTCTAATAGAACAAAATTTTTAATCAAAGTCTATATAAAAAATATCTCGAGATAAATTTTATAACACCAAAGAATTTTTTGTATTCTTTTTTTTTCTCGATTTTTCTTTTTCTTCATCGTATATTTCTCTGAAATTTTTTCGTTGAAACCCAACAAATAAACTTGGAGGATTAAAGTTAAAATTCTAAAACTCTAGAAAATATACACTTACGTACATGTTCAAATGATTGATATGGTTCTTTAGGATTTTAAGGTACAAAGTAGCCCCAGAACAATCCAGAAGAAATAAAAATAGGCCATATGGGATCTAGGGCCCACAAGATGGGACGAGTACCAAAAAAACTCTATGATAAATATTTTTTTCATAAAAAAAATATATTTTAGGGTGATAAAATTTGTTGTATTGTAAAAAAGAATGAATTGGTTTCTAAATTGAAAAAATTTATTGAACCATAAAATACTAAAATTATTACAAACCTACAAGTTTCTCCTGCAACTCGAGCTTACCGTACTTCTACTCATAACTTCAAGTTCTCTTTCATGTACACAACCACTCCCAACAGATCCTCTACCAGATTACATGTTNCCTGAATTACTTGAAAGATGACTTAAAAATATCTATCTTATACGTAAGTAATATTGTTTTTATAAATATATTATTTTTGATTATAAGTATTAATTATTAAAAATAATAATATTT